>WBNH01010589.1:0-13317 GCA_013401255.1 Urocolius indicus
TTCAATGTCTTTCTTGTACTGGGCATGTATATGTGCAAAACTGGACATTATGCTTTATATATGATCCACAAGTGCTGTGTACAATGAGGATGATCACTTTTCTGGACCTTGGATCTCTTTGCTGAAGAGCAGAGCTGCTTCCCAACCCATTAGCCTCCAGCTCATCAATGGACAGGAATTTGGCTTTGCAAAATTTATTTTTCTGATTTTTTTGGAATAAGGTTCTTGTGTGCCCCTTTCTCCCAGCTGTGTGGGTTTGTCTGCATAACAGCCCTGCCTTCAAGAGTTTCAACAGCTTCTCCCAATGGGTACAAAGCTGATGTGGAAAAAGGTGATGAAAGCATTGTTAGAGTTGAGGTAAATGATATCCACTACTCCCTCTCATCCACATATCCAGTCATTTTACCCTAGAAAGCAGTCAGGTTTGTCAGATGTGATTTACTTCTCATAAATCAATGCTGAATGTTCCCATCCATGATCTCCTTCAGTTGTCTGAACATGGCTTCTGAGCAGACTTGCTTCAGGAGGACTTGCTCTACGAATTTTCCAAGGTTTGAAGTTATGCTGACTGTCCTTATGTTCCCTGAATCATTCTTTGGGCATGTTTTGAAGCTAGGTGCCATATATTTGCCCTTCACCAGTCACCAAGTACCTCTCCTAATCTCTAGAAACTTTCAAACTGTTCCTGTGGCATTGGCCAGTTCTCTCAGCCCCTTTGGACAAAGCCTGTCAGGTCTCTGCTGTCTCATTGCAACTAAAGCCAGGCATACCAATGATCATTGCATCCCCAACCAGTCCTTCCCTGGCAACAGGGAGCAGCAGATCCAGCTGTGACTTGGGACCCTTGTCTGGCCTGTCCATTACTCCTATCAAGAAGTTATCCCCAGCACTCTGCAGAAATCTTCTGGACTGCTTGCATCCCAACATGTTGGTCTTCCAGCAGGTATCAAAGAGGTTAAAGTCTCTGATGGGAACCAGGGCATGTGATCCAGAGCTGTGTAGGTCTTGTCCCTTACTGTGATGAGGTGGCCTGTAACACACTCCTACCACACGGTTCCGTTTACTGGCCTCTTTTCCAAGCTTGATCCCTAAGTTCTCAAACTGACTGTTGTCCATTCCTGCATCTGTCTGAGCTGCTCGTTCATATAGTGGGCAGCCCCCATCCTCATTGCCTCTGTCCATCCTTTTTGAAGAGCTTGTATCCATCCAGCTGTATGAACAGTCTCGCCAAGTTTCTGCTGCTCTTGAAATGACAGTTTTACGACCACAGGTGGGACTTTAGATACTTTGTTTACTGAAGTCATTGTGAAGCTTTGTGTTAATATCTTTATGATTTTTTTCTATTTATTTAAAGAAAAAAAGAGTTAATTGTTTTTTGTCCAGGTGACTATTTAGGTCATATCCATGTTAGCTTAGGATCCTTCTTGACCTGAGACTCTAGGACGCACTGGGAACTGAAGGGCTTAAGAGCAAGGAAAGAGCAAAAAAAGAGAAATAGCCAAAAAATCCGGCCCTAGTCCTGCAAATATAAAAAGGTAAAAGAAGGTTTTTATTGATTCCCTTAGACCACGAACTTTATAGCATGTGTGAAAACACGTTCTCTCTAAATGGCCATTACTGCCATTTATTCTTTGTTGACAGCCACAATGAGCAAGGGAAGCTTATGTATTTATATGTTGGCCATAGCCCAGGAGTTATTGGCAAGGCACACTGAGACATCTATGCATATAAATGGCTTTTGGTGTAAAAGTTATTGCAGGAGTAATCCTCCAGTAATGACAAACAGATTAGCTTGTCTCATATTTTGTATAAGCAAGACTCTGAGTAAGAACAATCAGATTCAGTAGGATAGGAGACAGAAATATTAGCCATATTTCTTCTTCACAATGAACAAAGTCTAGGCAATGTTACAGAGGCTCCAGTTTTCCATTTCCTCTTGATCACTTTGTAAGAAAACAGTAGCTAAGAAGCTATAGGATAATATATATATATTTAAATTGGGTTTTTGTCTTCAGCAGTTCTGTGGCAATATGGAAAAAATTGACAGATACACAGTAAAAATTAGATACAAGTTTAGCATTAGCATCAAGTAATCACAATAACCAACTAAAATCTTTGCACTTACTGTACTCACACTCCCGAATGACAAATATCAGAGATCTCAATTTGGGCTATCAGTTATTTCTTCCTTTCTTTCTTTCTAAGCTTTTTAGATTATTGTGTTTATCCCTAAGCCATATATTTTCCATATGAATTTGTTGGATACAGCCAACTCCATTATGTAACGTAGTGGTCTGTCCTCTGAATATTGTATTGCAATAGCTATTAATATACTTACATTCATCCTTTGTTACAACCCTTAGCACCAGTCACAAGTGCAAGTAGTTGTAAGATTTACTGTCTGGCAAGCACATCTTAATCTAAAATACCCTTGTGATTTAGCACAGAGACATTTTAAGCCCTAACATATTAATGTCTATGGTAATGCTGTTATTAATGCTAATGGTCCTATTACTCAGTTAAGAAAAGTGTGTGCTTTCTCATTATGCACTTATGTTGAAGGTCTTACATTTATTTCTAATCTGCCAAACCTTTGTGCGTATGATGTATACCTCCATAATCAGTAATGGGAACAGAATTAGTCTTGGTAAAGAAGAGATATTGATGATCTTAGCATAGCTGAAGTGTTAATGAGGTTGCCTAGGATGTAGAAGATCTGTGTCCAGGTCAGCTAAAGGGACTCAAAAAACACGCCTGATGAAGGGACAGTTTTCCCAGTCTAATCAGGACAGGCATTTTAGGGTCTCTCACCCCACAGGTGAATGCAGTAACATGAGGTTGCTATATAAAATGTAAGCCATATACTGATATTGTCTCTCTTTCCTCCTATGTTTTAAGCAGTTTCACCTGTATTTTATGAGGAGGCTGTTGGGGCATTGGGCACACTGTGAGAGCATGTGCTGATCTGATCAGGCCTCTCAGGGGTCTGTGTGCTCCTTTGCCTAATGTTTGGGTCTGGCTTGAGTAGAAATAGGTGTCAAAGTACTGAGAGAGAGTGCAGTCAAAGCTCTGTGCACCTGCGGAGCTTCACAATCCAAACAGATCAGATGAGTGGCATCTCTCCAATACAGTCATAAGAAGAACTGCCTTGTCAGGACTTATAAGAGGATTTTGGGAAAGACAGCACTAATGCTGGTTGTAAACTCTTTCTCACTTTAGCTTTATGGTGGGGATAGACACTGTTCAATATTGCTCACTACTGGAACATTGACATTTGCATTTATGAAATTCAACTAGAGTATCTCTTCACCGGGAAGACATCTAAATACCTCTTTTCAATGCTCAAGAACATAACTCTGAAGAGTGATTGGGGAGCAATAGCAAATTTATTGTGTAATAGTTGGTGGGAAAAGGCGTGTGTTGGTTTGCCCTCAACATTTTCAGTGATGCCAAGAGAAATTCTGTGAAGGGAAAACATTCCTGCTGTTGCTCAGTGCTCTGGATGACTGTTGAAGACTAGGTTACACAAAAGTTCCTATTTTGGTGACAAGGAGCTCTCAAAACCAGCTCCTGGGGACTGCCTGGTAACACAAAACGTGGTGAAAGGGTATGTGGGTTGTCTTGACACATGCCAGCATGATGTGGAGTAAATTTGAAGCCTAGAATCCAGGGCACGGAGGTCTTTAGAATCACAGTCTGGTATGATGGGCACTCCAAAGCCTTTCTTCAGATAAAATATCTCCTCACTGCTGTGCACAGCCAATAAATCATCACAGCTTTCACCAGCTTTTTATGTCCTGAAGAGGTCTAGTAGCTTTTTAGGGGAAATGCTGTTAAAGAGATTCTCCACTCTAGCAGGTCTGTGGCCAGGCATAGCTGAGAACCTGAGGCTTCTTCTGTGACTGATGTGTTTTCTCCTGTGCCCTTCTGGGTTAAAAATCAAAGTGATTTTTCTGATATGAGCTGATCAAGAAACCACATGAGAATGTCTTTTTGAGGTCAAGGGCTAGCTGTCCATGGTCAAAAGCAAGCCTGGGACTGTGCCAATATGTGCAGACGATGTCACTGCACTGCTCACAGCCTACGTGGTCTTTACCCATGCAGAATACTTGAAGATAGCAGAGATGTCCTGACTTTGAGACTACACCAGAGCCCGTGCAGTGTGACTGACTGTGCCAGGGTAGCCAGGTTGCCTGCACATCACAGAGGTGCTTTACACCACATCATTAGCCTGAGGTGAAAGTTAAAAGAACTCCTGTTTTTGCACTAAAGGCACCTTTTCAATTTTGCATCATGTGCAAGTAAAGATCTTGTTGCTTCCATTTAAGGTTCTTGCTGAGTCAAGCACTCCTTTGCACCTACCAAAGGTTAAAGGAGCAGTACTGGTTGCCAGGTCTAATAGTAAATGTAAGCTGAAACGTTTCACAGAGTTATGGGATACATCAGTACAGATATCTAATTTTCACTGAGCACAAGAACTGAAAGAGTTCACAACGACTCCTGTGAAAATTCTCTCCTTAAGTTTTATCTGAATGTTTTTTTTCAGGCATTCACAATATGTTTTAACTGAAGTGCAGAACTGTTACTTGGACAATAGTTTACTCAACAATTGCATTTGTGATTTTTCTTTCAGTGCAGTTACAGGTAAAGAAACTCTAACAGCTTTGCTGACTCAACAGATCTGTCCACCTAGACCGACATAATCCAAACTGCTGAATGAAGTGATGAAGTTTAATTCTGTTAATTTCCATGGACAATTCATACACTGCAGGAGAATGCATTGCAATCTTCTTTGGTTTTTGTATCAGAAAATTGTTATTACTAGTGGTTGATTTGCAAGTCAATAAAAACCAACCAACAATCCTCTGCTGGAACTGCTGTCACTTAAGAATAAGACTCAATCAATTTTACTTGCAAATTGGACAAATTTGATGTGGGGTCATTGATCAAGTACAGAGGCTCCAAGAGTAGGTTTTGGTTGTTGTTTTTTTTAAGAGAGGAATTATGTTTGAAACTCAACGATGACTTTAAAAATGCATCATTGCACTGCAAATATGTAAGCCACTGTAGCATCAGCTGGATGCGTTTCATCTGAACTCTTGTTAAAAAAAAGATGGAAGAAGTGATTTTAAGAAATGCTCAACACATACTCTGTGTTGCACCCTGGACAGCACACAATGTGCTGTGACCAAAGCAGTTTTGTACAGAAGAGGCTGTGCACTTGCTACAAGTGCATTATTTAGAAATCTGGCTTCCAGGTTGCTGCTGGTAGCAAGCTTGTTTTATTCTGTAAGTTGGTACCTTAAGAGTCTGAGCTTAGTGAAAAGCAGCAGCACTTATCCGTACTGTGGACTCCAGGGGACTCTTAACATTAAGGCTTTCATAGCTGGCAGCACAAAAGGAGAAGCTTTAATGAGCTTTACAATCACATTAAAATGTAATAAAAATCAAAGTTCTTGCAAAGCATTTTTAACAAAATCTGCTCCCTTCATGGCCCCATGTTTAAGAAACTCCAAAATGGGTTTCAGGTAAAAAATCTTTAACCTAAGATTCCTCACTAATTATTTCCAACTACTCATCCCTGGCACCATAATAGTGCTGAGAAAGAGATTAATTGGGAATGATTTATTCAGTGCACTTTACTGGTTATAGGTGCTGGTTGCTAACAATTTTCTGAGAGTTCATTCCTTCTTTAGAATTGGTTGATGAGTAACTCCAGAGTGATATTTGGTCTGTAATTAGTTGGCAAAGAGCTCATTGTGCCTCCTGGGTGTGACTGATGAATGAGAGTTTAAACAGATGTGTATGGCATGTGGTTGGTTTAGTCCTTCATTGGATGTATTTAATAGGATAATTGTGTTCCAGTATTAAAGAAAATGCATTTAATTTCAAGATTATAGCAGAGTGCTGTGAATCTTCGCTACAATGGGAAACACTCGTGTCAGTGGGGTTGTGTGGCGCATGATTAAATTTGAGTGTGCTACAAAGAAATAGCCCCCTGGCTTCACATCCTCTTTTACCTTCACTTCAGATGGGTTGAGACTTAATGAACAGAGTGTTAAAATTGGCTTTTTGAAATGTTTGTCTCTAGTCTGGTTAAAGGGAAGAGGCCAATGAAAGGTGAACTTCCCTCCAGAGAGTGTCAGAGCCCTGTCTCTTGCTCAGGAGGAAGAAACCAAGAGTGGAGGCTGCTGACCTTGCATGCACACCCTGTGGACACTGAGGTGTGATGGAGGAACTGCAGGAGAAACTTCATTTTGCAAAGCTTTTAAAAGTTATACTTTGAGACTCCTGAGATGACCTGTGTTGCTGCAGTGAATGGTGTGCAAGTGAATGGTGCATAGGTAGAAATGCCTCCCATGGCAGTACACAGCTTGTGGCTTCTATTTTTGGAACAGTCAAAAACCATCAAGGAAGCAGCTCCTCCCAGTTTCTTCCTGAGCTGTTCTTTTACATCCCATAGTGCACTAAGGAACCAGCTGTGAGGAGGCTGCAGTCACATCCAAGGTGGAAGAAATGAATGCTTTTGGCTTTTAAAATATTAAATAGGAAAAAACAACACAACATTTCAAATGTTTTTTTGAGGCCACGATATAGCCCTCATCTTGAGGCTATTACTAGTCTGAGCAACATTGCTGATGCTAGGTTGATGACATTGCATGTGGAATAGAGGCACCTATCTTCCCTTGGACTCTGTGTAGCTTCCCTGCCTCCATTTCTCCCATGGCCTTCTCCCATCCCTCACACATACTTCTTGTCCATACACAGAGCAAAGCAGTCAATGATACCTTACCTGTAGGCATGGTAATTTTCTCAGTTAGTCTCATTCCTGCAGCAAAGCCCAGGACAACATACAAACCTCTTAAATTAACTGTATTTTGAAGGTCTTGGATCATGCATGGTTCTCCTGAACTTCCTCCATGAAACAGACCCAGAATGTCCAACAGCGCAAAACCAAATCATACACTCCATGAATTGAACTAGTGAGCTGTTGCCTAGCATCTTTGATGATCAGGTATTGCACTTGTCCTGAGGTTCACATGGACCCGCTTCTCAGGCTTGTCTAGGTCCCTCTGGATGGCATCCCGTCACTCAGGTGTGTCAATTGCTGCTGTCTGCAAACTTGCTGAAGGTGCACTCGATCCCACCATCTGTGTCATTGTTGAAGATTCTAAACAGCACTGTCCACATATAAAGCCCTGAGGAACATGACTCATTACTGATCTCCATCTGGATGTTGAGCTGTTGGCCACTATGCTTTGGATGTGACCATCCAACCAATTTCTCAACCAAACAGTCCATCCATCTCTCCAATTTAGAGAGAACAATGTTTGGGGGTACCTTGTCAAATCCAGATAGGTGACATCTGTAGCTCTTCCCATGTCTGCTAATGCAGTCACTTCATCAGCCTAAATATGTGGACTGGTGGAAATAGGATTCTAAAGAGCTCAGCTCAGTGCTACTGAGTATAGTAGAACTAGAGTCTTTCCATTTGTTATTATCTAAATACCTTAACAACTCATTAACTAATTGAGTTGCCACTATATGTGTCAGAGATTAATTCATCCTTTGCCTTAAGTTTTCTTCCTATTGTTTATGTGACTGAAAACATTAAACTCAACATGACATCAGCTCTTATTCCCTAACAACTGCACTAAGATTTATGACAGTGTTTCCAGCAGCATGTTTCTCCTGCTATTAAAGAAGAGACAGAGAAGATGAGCACACCAAAGACATGCCCTCATCTAGCAGAGGGCAATGAACTTTGCATAAAGCAGCACATCATTTTTGCCTTCCATTTGCCTCTGATTTGCTCAGTAATGTGGCAGCAGCTGTGACAGGAGCGGTGAAGATTCCTGACCCGTAACCTCCCGTCAGTGCAGGCAAATGCAGTAGGGAGGCTGTGGGACATTGGACATGCAGTCTCTTCAGGCAAAAAATTATGCTTTAGAAAACCTTACTTACACAGTTTGACTACATAGACAAGGCACTTCCATGTAGCTGGGGCAATGCCAGCTCTCCTTCCTCTCACTTGGGTGAAGGAGCTTCATTTACTTGACAATGGTATCTACTTCTCTAGTGTGTCTTCCTCATGCTTTTCTTGTGCTGCCCCACAACATCTTGCTGATACTCTCCTTCACCATACCCTCTGCACTGGAGATGTGGATCATTTCATCTGTACTTGAAGTGTAAAATGCAGAGAGGAGATGAGGTCACTGCATCAGAGAACAAGTTTGTCCCAAGGTGTGACTCTAGATAAGGACAAAGTGTTCAAATTTGGCACTACAGGAATCAGAAAATAAGGATGGAGTGAGAGAGTTCAGTGCAAACTCTAGTGGTGCTGGAGTTCATAATTAAGTGAAGTCAAAGCAAACAATGAGGCAATCAGGAAAAGCTTTCAGTCTTATGCTTGAAGGACATCAAGTCAAGGAATATACCAAATGAGAGGAGAGAAGGAGATGTTTAAAGATGGTAAATAAAGGTCAGAGGGGAAATTCAGAGACAGAGTTCACATCCTGCTGAAATACGCTCAAGATGGAAAAGTGCTGATCATCATGACTTGCTGGGGCTAACAAATGATCACAATTTGTTCCTCCTTATCTTTAAGGAAGCACAAAACCTTTTCAGCACAAAGCTGAGGCATTCGTAGGTGTGAGGGAAGAATGTCATCTTTTGAATGCAAACTGCTGCTTCCACTAAAAAAAGTCTTCTGTCCAGCTTCTAATAAGGTAATGATTTTGATTTGCTGAGCTTCTGAGCTGTAAGAAAGATCCCACTCTAACATGGTATGGCTTCATATTCAAGGAATAATTAGAGCTACTGTCTTAATCAGCACCCCACACAGTGCAGAACTGTGGAATTCCCCAATGGCTGCTGGAGATCAAAGGCATCCACACATTTTATGCTTCTTTTAATTCTTTTACTTATTTACAGTGTTCTTTAAATAAAAATCGTCATTTATTTCCACACACACGTCAAAAAAGTCTATCCATATTTAAATACTTTGTCATTGAGCATCTTTCAGTTTGCCCTCTTTTGGAAATAATGATAAAGAAACTTGTCACGTTTCAGTATTAGGCATGTTATGACAATTTTTCTTTCTTCCATGTTCGCTATGACAACTCTGCAGGCAGGCATCAATCAGTAGATGTTTTCCAGCTTCCAAGGCAGTGTTTGACCTATGACATCTCACAGTTGCTCATCAATCAAGATATATTTGAGAGACAAGGCAGCATTTAGATGCTGTGACTGCCCTGTTAAGCGTGCTTGTTCAATGAAGAGTACAAGAAAATACCACTGTGCTTGGAGCTTCCAAAAAGCCAAAACTATAAATTACTAGTAACCTTTGGCAGAGCTTAATTTATGCATTACCTCTTGTGCAACAATCATGTTTGACTGGATCTGTTTACAAGTGATCTCAGACTAATTTCTTCTTTAACTCCACTGATGCATGCAGTAATACTCTCTATTTTTGCTAGTGAATGTAGAAGGTGAATCAGCTTCATTTTATTCTCAATCTTCCCTCCCACCCTCAGGTTAATTATGTACTAGAATGAGATGAAGGTTGAAACTGGGACTGAACCAAAGCATTTCATTCCCAGCTTTAGATAGGTTTATGCTGATACATTCCTTCAACAGCAAATTTATACCACTTTGTCCTCATGAAGTGTCATCCAAAGATCAAAATGATAGTGAGGAACACCTGAGGTGAGGAAAAGAGCTAATCTCCCATGGTACTTACTCCCATGTCTTTTCTGTGAAGCATCAGTGGTTAGGACTTTATAGAAAGGCAAAATGAATGGAAATTGGAAATCCCGGCCATGTCAAGCACTTGGAAATCTTGGTCTCTACTTCCACAGTATCCCCAGAATAAGAGAGACATACAGAGAACAGTAAACCTAAAGCTTTTCCCGTGTAACTCTTCCAATTCTCACAATTTTAATCCATTTTAAGCTTGTGGTTAATAGAATAAAATGCTCATGTTACCATAAATCTTATCTGAATCCCTGATTAAAATAAGGGAATACAGTTCCCAGCAAGAAGTGAACATTGTTATGGAGTGGGATTGTTCTGGGTGTGTTGAGTTTAACATTCCTTGGTTTTGCTGAGTGCTCTTCAACAGCACTGCAAGAGAAAGGCTGTAGGTTGCTGATCCAGTGCCAAATCAGAGGCAAGAATCTTCCCTTGTCATTTCTCATGTGTAACTCTTAGCTGGAGAGTAGGAAGAAGAGATGAAACTGCAATCAATCTGAGCTTAGAGTCATAGAATCATTATGGTTGTAAAAGACCTTTAAGGTCATCAAGTCCAACCATTAACCTCACAGCGCCAAGCCCATCACTGAACTAAACCATATCCTTCAGCACGTCATCTGTGCATCTTTTGAATTTCTCTAGAGATGGGCAGCCTGTTCCAATGCTTAATAAACCTCTTGATGAAAAAGTTCTCCTAATGGCCACTCTAAACCTTGCCTGGTGCAACTTGAGCCCATTTGTCCAGTCATTCATTACTGAACAAAGTAGATCAACCCCCACCACACTACAACGTCTTTTCTGGTAGAGTGTGACCATGTCTACTCCGAGCCTTCTGTTCTCTAAACATTCCCAGTTCCCTCAGCCACTCCTCATCAGACTTGTGCTCCAGACCTTTCTCCAGCTTTGTTGCCTGTCTCTGGACACACTCCAGCATCTCACTGTCCTTCTTGTAGTGAGGGACTCAACACTGAACACAGTATTCGAGGTGTGTCCTCATCAGCACAGAATACAGGGGACAATCACTTCCTTGGTCCTGCTGGTCACACTATGTCTGATGCAAGCTAGGAGAGAAAGCCTACAGAAAATTGTAATTGAGTTGTAAGATTTTTTCTCTACTAGTAATATGATTGCCTTAACCACCCTGGGTCTAACTGTGTGTGATGGGTTTATATGGAGACACTTGTGGTTGGTAACATGAGGAGGGGTCTGTAGTGCTGCCCCTGTAAACAGTCAGCGTCCCCCAGCTCTCAGTTTTGACCCACCTCTGTCCTGACAAGGCCAATCTGGCACCTCTGTGATCATTATTTAAGAAGAGAAATTTCTAGTGCATAGGAGAAGGTGGAAGGATAGGGCAAGATGGAGGCAACCACATTGACACCACATTCAGAGAAGGAAGAAGGCAGAAGTGGTGCCAGACCAGAGACCCCTGCATCATGCAGCCTGTGGTGAGAGAGCAACTGTTCCCTCTGCAACCCATGGAGGGAAACAGCAGGACTAATGGCTGCCAGCAGCTCTGGGAAGACCCCGTGCCAGAGGAGGTGAGTGTTGGAGGCCCTGTGCCAGAGGGAGTGAGTGCTTTGGAACCTGACTCAGAAGAAGTGGAGAGGAGCTGCTGTCCTTGGGATGGATGCATGTCATGGTGGCCTGTGCAGGGCTGCCTGCCATGTGAGGGACCCCGTGGTGGAGCAGGGGAATGGTGAGAAGTCCACCTGCCCTGAGGTGAGACAAGTGGCAGGAGCTTTTGGTTCGTGGTAGATTAATTTTTGTTTTCTTCCCCAAGTCAAGTAGTTCGGTTTATTTTGCCTGGTGAGTGAGTCCTCCCTGTCCGAGGGAGTTGCAAAGGCCCTTAGCACTTTACTCTGCCCAGTAGAGAGGGTAAGGAATGTATGAGTGGCTGAGTGAAGTCTTTTATTCCCAGATGGGCCTAAACCATGACACTGTGCAAGCCTCTGAGAGAGTGATAATTAATAACTAACACATTTTAGAAACACAGGAGGAAGATGTCAAAAATGGAAATTCCATCTACAATGCCACATCTTTAGTGTCAAAGTGTTAGAAGTAATTGATCAGTTCCCTGCTGGGGAGTTGGAATCTCATTTTTCTAGTCCAGTAGAATCACAAGATATTAAACCTTTTATTGTCACTGATGCAGGACTCCTTCCTGCATGCATTATCTCCAGGACAGTGTAAGAAGTGACTGAACTGGATATTTGAGGTTACATAGTAGTTTTATATGGTGGCCATCAAAATTGTCAGGGAATGCTTTTACATGCATTGGAAGTAACTGAAGCTACATGCTCATGACTGACTCTTACCCACTAAATTGCATTTCTGAACTGGTTTAGGGTTTGTAATTCTTTGGCTTTGGCTATTCTTGACCCTGGAATGAAATTGGCATCTCGTATGAGCATCTTGCTAGCTGTATAAGTGAGGCAGCAGACATGTATGCCTGGAGAAGGCAAATGATGAGTGGAACAGAGTGAGTTGGTTGTACAAAACTCCTTGCATTTGTACAGAGAAATGTTTTGACTGATGCTTCCTGGTGAAGGACAGCTTCGACTGCTCCCCTTGCTAATGAGTTAGTCAGTGTTACAGATTCAAAACAAGTTCATTGCTATTATTTCTCCACATTTGCCTTTCACAAATAATATTAAAAATTGGACCTCATCTGACCAAACAGAGACACCTACACATATGATCTCATCAGCTAATGTACTTCAATAATCAGTGGGAGAGTAATGGGCACTTCTAAATAATAGCTCCTTCTAAAATAGATACTGAAAATATGGCAGATGTATCAAAACCTACAAGTGGCTTTTTCTCCTTGTTGAGTAGAAAGAGAGCCTATGGGGAATATATCAGGTACGGATATTGATACTCTGGATGTTTAAGGCTAAATTAAGACCCTAGAATGTGACCTGGCAATGTTTGGCAAGACCTTTGGAACTGATATTTGCTGTTTACTTTTCTTTTCATGTTTCCCTTATGTGTTCTGAAATTGCTGTCATGAACTTTTCATCGAGAGACATATTTTTTTTTTCCAAAAGGCAAAACAGTATAAAATACTTTTGGCACAAAAATTGCTTAACACTGGTATAGTAATGGCTATAATGGTTTATAATTAGCCTCTCCATCATGTGCTTTCAATAACATCTACTGTATTCATTGAAGTACATGCAACAGAATCACCACCAGCTAAACAGAGTCTGTAGACATATTTCCTTCACCATCTTCTCTGTGATTCTTTGGAAAACAAGATGAGACATTGTAGATAACATTGTCATAGTTTGCTTTATGCTGGTACACTAATTAAGGGGTAACAAAAATGAAATTGGCAGAATGATGCCAATACAAAACTGCATGTTCAATATTAAAATTAAGCTCTTTCTATTTCTTCTAAACTGATAGATGCCTAATTAGGCAAGTTCCTTTGCCATAATACTAGTGGGAAAAGAGAACTGGCAAAATTACTCACTAGCTTTTTTACCAGCTCCCTTCCTTCTTGGATCTACTGAAGATAATGTTAATTAATATACTTTCCTGCATTTACTGTAATAAGCCTTT
>WBNH01010589.1:13448-148725 GCA_013401255.1 Urocolius indicus
ATGGCAGCAGATAATAATGTCCATTAGTGAGCTATGTCTTTGAAAACTGAAAGGAGAGCTTAACAACACAACAGAGCAGACTTGGGACTTTGAATAAATCCAGCTTTTCCTACCAAGCTACTGTTCTATTTATTATCTGAAGCAACAAGTGCTTGGAAGTCTTTTGCAAACTTCCAAACTGAAAAGCAGAAGAATGATTCAGACATCAGAGGATGTGCAATGCAACATCAAATACTGATACACTGGTTGCTGTGCTGGTCTTGGCTTAACTGAAAAAACTCTGCCACTGTTTATTCTTCTAAGACTAACATCTAATTTAAAAGCAAGCTCTATTAGTGGCTGCTTTAAAAATTAATTGATCATATCACAGTAATGAGCAAAAACTGCATTCAAAAGAGGTGCATGAAATCTCTTATTGTATTTCTCTGCAAAACCGTAAAGGACAAGTCCCTAAAGGACTCTTCAGTCTTTTCAAAAATCAACTGCATTTGGAATAGGAATACATAGAAATGCAATACCATTTAATGTGGTGACATATTGTTCATATAAATCCTTGCAGTACAAGCAGCTACAGCAGTTTGTGACCATAAAATTTCTAGCCAGACCAAGAAGCAAAATGATTTGAAGCTCCACAGAAAAATAGTCCCTCCATTTTACAAGATTTAGCCACCAGGCCTGACCTGTTTATGTGTAAACAATGCTTTCCTTTGTAGACTTGTTTCTGACTTGCTCAGATATATAATGCTTCTTCCCTCACTGCCTTTTTTCAAGCATCTTATTCATGGTTTGAAGGACCTCTTGAGTCCTGTGATCTGAAGGCTGTGCTAACAAAGCTCAGTCCTTCTGTGCCTGCTGAGCACTCTGCAATTCAGAGCAGCTTACAGCCTTTAGGCTTTAGGGGAACTGGTTTTTCGTAGAGGAATGTGGATTTTTCTCTGTTCAGGTGAGGGAACACTAGAACAAGCTGCCCAGAAGGGTTGTGAAGTCTCCTTCTCTGGAGACACTCAAAACCCACCTGGATGAGTTCCTGTGTAACCTACTCTAGGTGGCCCTGGTCTGGCAGGGAGGTTGGACTGTATGATCTTTTTAGGTCCCTTCCAACCCTTATCATTCTTTGATCCTGGGATTCTCCTGCAACTCAGCAAAGTAAACAAGAAAACATGCAGAACCATAACAGCTCAGAGGACCACAACAGGAGAGCAGTTAAAGCCATCTGTGAAGATTATTATTCTGCTTCATGTTTATGCTGCTTTCTCAAATATGCAACAAATAGAAAACACCTTGTTAATTTTGGCTTTACACCAGCAAATATATCAACTTTTGGGAGATTTTCAAAGACACTTATGATATAAATCTCTCTGTCAGTGAAAGTGCTTCAGTTTGTGTATGTTTTATGTCACTGGAAGTTTGTTGTACTGATTTTTTTGTGTTTTAAGTAGACTTTAATCCAGCAGATTCCTCAAAATTTGCTCCAGCTTCCTCTGAGGTGCAAACAAAATTAGGAACATGCAAGTTACGACCAAACTCTTGATAGTTCAAGAAAAAAAAAATCAATTGTTATATAAAAAATAAATTAGTAATTTGAATGGTTTCAGTTCTGCTAATGCTTTTCTAATCTAAGCCATAATAGCAATCTCTTAAGTAATTTAATACCATAGAAAGCAGAGCCAAATGCTCTTGGATCTATCTTATCTATTACAACAATGTGGTTCAAAAGCAGTTATTAACAGAAATAAAATAATTAATTTGAGTGCTTTCCTTGACTTTGTGTAATATCCCTTCTGATATATTCCAATCTTCACCTATAGGAAAGGAATGAAGAGAAGATTGTTTTCCAAATTAAAGTGACCTAGTGAGAACAGAATCAATAGCAAAAGTCCAATTAATGTCAAGAGAGGCAATACCGGATTGAGGTCTTTGAGAGACCAGTAGATTCAGCAGAAATTCAGGTCATGTCGGCCTCTCATTCCTATCAGTTGGGTTTAGAATTTTTAAGCAGTCACTGTCATCCTCTTGCTGGTTAGAGAACACATTTAAATTAAAAAATATATAAGTCAAAGATATCTAGTTAATGGAGGGAAATTGTCTAGGTGTTAATGCAGGAGACTTAAGACTCAACCTGTTTTGGAGTCTCCGGGTGCTCTTTTGCTGTCCTTGCTCTGCTTCAGCATTTCTATCTTTACTATGGCCATAATATTCAGTCACCTTTCAGGAGTGTTATGCTTTCCAGACAGCTGGCCCCCAGCATGTACTGGTGCCTGGGACTATCCCACTCCAGGGACAGGACTTTCTGTTCCCCTCTGTTAAACCTCTAGAGGTTTCTGTTGTACCATTTCCACAGCCTGTCAAGGTTACTCTATAAATGGCAGTGGAACTGTTGGTGTTATCAACAACTCCTGCTGCTTTGTCACCTGCAAACTTGCTCAGAGTGCAGCCTGTCTCATCATCCATGTAGCTGATGAAGGTGTTAAACAATATTGTTCCTAGTACCAGTCCTTGAGGTACACCACTAGCCTCCAGCTGGACTTTGTGCTGCTAATCTGAACTCTCAGAGCCCAGTTCATAGAATCATAGAATGGTAGGGGTTGGAAGGGTTTAGAGATCATCTAGTCCAGCTCCCCCTAGATCAGGTTGCATAGGGATGTGTCCAGGCCGGTCTTGAAGACCTCCAAGGAAGGAGACTCCACACCCTCTCTGGGCAGCCTGTACCAGGGCTCCCTCACCTCAACAGTGAAATAGTTTTTCCTTATGTTTAAATGGAACTTTCTGTGTTCCAGCTTCATCCCATTACCCCTCGTCCTGTCACTGCAGACAATGGAGGAAAGTGCTGCCTCAACCTCCTGCCACCCACCATTTAAATAGTTATAAATATTAATGAGATTCCCCCTCAGTCTTCTCCAGACTAAACAGCCCCAGTTCCCACAGCCTTTCCTCATAAGGAAGATGCTCCAGTCCCCTGATCAGACTCGTGGCCCCCTGGTTGTTCATCCAGTATTCAGTCCACCTCACCATCCATTTATCTAGCCTGTACTCCAACTGTTTCTCTATGAGGAGTTTATGAGAAACGGTGTCAAACTCTAAACAAAGTCAAGGTTAAACAATGTCAACTCCTTTTTCCCATACACCAAGCTGGTGGTTTCATCATAGAAGGCTGTCAGATTTGTCAAGCATGATTTCCACTTCCTAACTCCATGCTGACTACTTCCAATCACATTCTTGTCATTTATATATATGTTTGGATGTGGTTTCCAGAAATACGATGTACTTGTTACTATTCCATCACAGTACATGCATGATAAATGTGAGTCTTTCCTCTATAAATACACATGTCTGCACATACACATGTATATACACGTCAGGGTGAATCAGCACACAGAATTCTGCCAAACCATAGGTATTATAAAATGCAAAATAGACACAGAAGAGTGTGAAAGTTATAATTTATATAGACAAAATTGCTGATGCACACATAGGGCTAGAAAGTGCTATATAGAATTAGTCTCCTGTTAAAATTTACGTGACTGCACTTGTTTTATAGTCTGTTGTGTTAGTCAAAATCAAGGAAAAGTTTGAGAGTCATCTGCTAACAATAGCTTTCAGTTCTCTGGAGAGGCCCGTGGCTGAAAACTATCCTGCTTGTGTAACTTGACATTGAAGTATTTGTACTTAACGGAGAGAATAATAGCTGCAAGGTCTGTCTTTCTCCCTGTCCTCAGCACATGAAAGGATTCCTTCAGCAGTGTAATTTTTTCACTGATCAGATCGATGAACTCCCTTATCTATTATCTCTGGTCTTTACTCGTTAATCTCCTGTCTAGTGAATCAGTTTGATTTTGACATTCTCTGTCTTTTGAAGAAATCCTCCAGGGTGGAATCAGAGCTTTGCTTTCTAATTGTAGAAATTACTCAAATACAAAGGTTCCTCTAACCTTTATGATGAGATTGGGACTGTCTGCATAGAACTTCTTTATTCTTTTGGACATTGGGGATATTTTTCCATGTCTGTGGCATACTGCATAGCTCCATCTGCTGCACAGGGCTGTCTGTTATCCTCATACCTCTTATGCTGGGTTGAAACTCCAAACTTGATAAACTTATCGGAAACTTGATAATCTGTCTACCAAAGACAGAAATATGGCACTTTGGACCTAATAAGGTCCAAAAGGTTCAGCAGCATATCTCCTGGTGATCTAACATGAATTCAGTATGGCCCTGCTGTTTGATGGAATGGTAGTGTTAACATTCAGGTGTGGCACAGACACTACAATGTATGATGGTATTCCTGAAGAACATAGAGTTTTTAATCTCTCAGAATCTATTGCTACCATAGATTTCTGAGCTGCCATGCAGGCTGGAGGAGCTCCTTTCCAAGCCTTACTTCTGCATTGTGCTGGCAATTATTTGTGGGTCCACAGGACTTTATTGGTAGGAGTTCAGCTCACTGGCTCGATTTCCCAGACAGTCCTTACTTGGTGTATTGACACAAGTGAAGCGGTGTCCTGAAGACATGAGGGGTCAGACTGTTCTCAGACTAGCAATGACACTCAGGGAAAAAATGAGACTGTCTCCACTAAGGCACTGACAGAAAAAACAAGTATCTCACTCTGTGTAGCATGCAGTGTTTTCAAAGGTCACCAGGATGCAGCTTGATTGGAAGCAACTCCCATATAGGAAAAAAAGGTCTCAAATAAACAAAATCAAACTAACCTGCTTAGTGTGAGGCTGCACTTTAGAAAAATCAATGGCTCCAGAAAATCACTGAGTCAGGAGAAAGAGTGACCTTGTGAGCAAAGCACAAAAGCCAAACGTGTCAAATCACGATGCCTTTATGCAATAGCAGACCAGTGATAACCACAACTCCCATCTGTAAAGGACAACCATCCTGTGTCCCTGCTGTTTAGATCTGGACTGAGGGCTGTGACACCTCTGCAGATCCCCAATGGCATGATCAACACTTGAAGGAACTTGCCAAGCAAGTGGTATGTGGCTAAACAAATCCCCAAATAGGTGAAGTCACTCATAGAAATTTGTATTTAGCTAAATGGCTTTTTAGTTTTAAGTGAGTGGAGAGAGTCAGCCTACTCCTGTTCTGGTGCTATCCCAGCTTCAGCAGCCAAGAGCAGCAGCAGCCCTTCCCTATCAGAGGGAAGCAGAAATGGCCCTGGTAATTCCTTACAAAAATCTTCCACAGGTGGAGTCCACATGTTTGCCACATGGAATGTGATCAGTAAACCTTGCACTGTTTTTGATAGCACTTGTAACTGTTGTCATCTTATTAGTTGTGAAGCTTTCCTGTCCCAAAAGCTGCTTTGTGGCTGAAGCCCACCAGTTGTAGTGATGAGGGTGAGCTGCAATGTGTGATTTGGGCTTGCCCAATGTGTCCAAAATGAGATGGCTTAGGCTAGGGTTTTTGGAAACAGTTCTCCCTCTGTGGAAGTTCTCTCCTGACTGTCTCCAGTACTTCTCAGCTGTGTGTGCATGTGTGCAACTGAAGAAACAATAGAGTGTCTACAAATTCCCTGATATTTATTCTTCTAGAATAATATATTTATAGTTACCTGAGCTGGCTGTGGCATTGCAGGCCAGCGTGAAGTCAGTCACTCACTGCCACCTTTCATCATGCCATTTTATCAGTGAATTGCTTCAAATGCACTTATCTTGCAAATTGCACAGCAAGAATTCACTCTTCCTTAAGGGTCATTTAAAAAATAGTTTCAAATATGGCATTTTCTAGTCCAAATTGCCTCTATTCTTTTTTTCAAATAAAGGAATATTACCCACAACAGCTAAGCACACATCCTTGGGCTTCAGGCTGTTTCAAGTCTGTATCCAAACTAGCTGGCTAGAGATTTTTTGTTCATTTTCATTCCCTTCCTTTAACATTTATACTTTTTCCTGAGGCTTGTTCATTGACAGTGAGCAGGAAAAAAAAAGTGCTCTCATGCAAGGGAGGGAACTCTTCAGTGAGTAATTCACATTGGGAATAATCCAATGATATATATATATATTTAAAGGCAATGGCTTCTGAGCTACCTTTTTACACAGCCAATGACTAACTTTGAAGAAACAGAAATCTATTTAAATCATAAACCTGTTGTGTTCCATGGCTAGTGCTTACCATGGTGAAGGACAGATGTCATTTATTTAAACACAAAACAGGTTAGTCCTTTTCTTACCAAAAAAACTCTCCTATCTGTATAAACAACAAGCTTGTTCCAAGAGATAATTGCCCCATGGGAAGAAAGCATTATTAGCATTCACCACCACCTAGTAATTAGAGAAATGATTAGCACACCATAGCTGCTGGTCTGTGCCTTATCATGTGCTGGAGACTGATGGACAGTGAACTCACAGGGAGCTCTGCCATCTCCTTAGCCTTTGTATGCTCATGGTGGCTTTTTGGTAAGCCTGGAGGCTTCATCTCTGCTAAATACAGTTGCCAAGGTTTTGGACTGTTCATGATTGAATCCTTAAAGTGAGCCAGCAGAGAAGGTTACTTGTCTCTAGGACTCATGATGCCAAGAGCCCAGAGGGTGGTGATCAATGGCACAGAATCGAGTTGGAGGCCTGTGGCCAGTGGAGTTCCTCAGGGATCGGTTCTGGGCCCAGTCTTATTCAACATCTTCATCAACAACCTGGATGAGGGGACAGAGTGTACCCTCAGCAAGTTCCCTGATGACACCAAACTGGGCAGACTGATTCCCCAGAAGGCTGTGCTGCCATTCAGCAGGATCTTGACTGGCTTGAGAGGTGGGCAGAGAGGAACCTCATGAGGTTCAACAAGGACAAGTGCAGAGTCCTACATCTGGGAGGGAACAACCCCAGCACCAATACAGGCTGGAGTGGGGGGGTCAAACTGCTGGAGAGCAGCTCTGCAGAGGGAAACCTGGGGGTCCTGGTTGATAACAAGCTAAACATGAGCCAGCAATGTGCCCTCGTGGGCAAGAAGCCAATGGCATCCTGGGATGCATCAAGAACAGTGTGGGCAGCAGGTCAAGGGAGATTCTTCTCTATTCTGCCCTGGTGAGGCCTCATCTGGAGTCCTGTGTCCAGTTCTGCGCTCCTCAGCTCAAGAGGGACAGAGAACTGCTGGAGACAGTCCAGCACAGGGCTGGACCACCAAGATGATCAGGGGACTGGAGCATCTTTCATATGAGGAAAGGCTGCGGGAACTGGAGCTGTTTAGTCTGGAGAAGAGGAGATTGAGGGGGAACTTAATATTTACAAATATCTAAAGGGTGGGTGTCAGGTGGCTGGGACATCACTTTTTTGCTATTGTAGCTGGCAATAGGACAAGGGGTAATGAGATGAAGCTGAAACACAAAAAGTTCCATTTAAACATAAGAAAAAACAATTTCATTGTTGAGGTGAGGGAGCCCTGGCACAGGCTGCCCAGAGGGGTTGTGGAATCTCCTTCCTTGGAGGTCTTCAAGATGCACCTGGATATGTTCCTGGGTGACCTGATCTAAGTGAGTGTGCTTCTGCAGGGGGGTTGGACTAGATAATCTCTAAAGGTCCCTTCCAACCCTACCATTCTATGATTCTATGATCACTCTGCCAGTGCCTTTTGATTTTCACACAGCACTTTACCTTGCAGAATATGAAACATAAAGTGCTGTTTCCTTTTCCCTTGCCCTGACCACCAGATAAAATCCCACTAGAGATTAACCATAGCTATTTCTCAGCTGCTCATTTTGCCTTTCTAGGTCAGTCTGGCATCTGAATTTGCTGCAAGAGATGAAGCACTCCAGTAAGTGATTTAAGAAGTAGCTTATAGCTCATTAGCAGTCTTCCATCTTCATATCCTTTCATGCTGCTTCCAAACTATTTAATTGATTTTGTGGGACATGAACAGCCTTGAACTGCCCATCTTGTTGAACAAATACCTTAATTTATTTCTTATTATCTTCTATACAGTATTGCAGAGACAGATCATATCTACATAGCAAGTTAGTCTAAACTTTTACCAATCTTTGTAACAACCTTCTCCCACCTAATCAGTCACTATTCAGCCTATATTCACTGGGGGCTTTTTATACTTGCTACATGCCACCGTGTAACAGAATACATCATACAGGAGAGGAAGAGGTGACAAAGGAAATGAATCATGGTAGTAGTCCACTATAACTGTATACTATGTATGCACTAACTAACAGAGCAGAAAGTGGTTTTGCATTGTTTCTTACTTAATGCCATGCTGTCAGAGAGGCATTAGTATTGACTATTCTGCATACTCTTGGCCTTATATTTTTAGCACTGAAACATCTACAAAATGTATCATTGCTGTTTTTAGTGACTATTGTAGACCTCAGAAGTCAGGAAGACCTTTGAATATGGGTGCAGCACCCTAGAGTGCAAGAATCTGAAGTGCAAGCATCTGTTACAGCCAACAACTGACTCCACCACGTCTGCCAGCACCATAATCCCAGTTTCAAAAGCCAAGGAGTCCTGTGTGAGAGAGTTTGGGCCCAATGGGTGCATTAATGCCAACTGTGCACCAGAAGGAAACAGAAACACCAAAAGCGGCCTTTAATTTTGTGAAGCAGAGTCTGAGCTCATATGTACCCTGTCTTGGCATCCATGGCATGGATATCATGCAGTCCAGATGGTCCATCAATGGGTAATTCAGAAATGACTCTGTGGGTGCAAAAGACTCCAGAACTGGTCAGCATTGCTCAAGGAAAGAAAGCAATGAGAGCAGTGCAGGGGACAGTTCAGTGGCAATGTGTTGCCAAAACAGACAGGAACCTCCTGGGGAGGCCATACTAAAATTTCCACCACGCATAGCAGAATCTGTTGTGTAGTCAAGTACTTAACATGGAACCACATAGAGCATAAATATGATGCGTTCTCTTTTCTCTTGCCATCCTGAAAAGATACACTCAATTTTTCTCCTAGGGTCCCTGAAGTGTTGCTGTCTTCAAACGGTTTCCTTCACATTGAGTTATTTCTGAAACAGCTTTGAGTGAAACAGAAGTGATTAATCTGCCTTGGCACTTTTGGTGATTTTTGGAAAACATTGCTCATGAGCTGATGAATCTGCTGTATTATTTATGCTTTTGTTTTTCTGATATGCAGAGATCTTTCACCCTCTTTCTCATCCAAATTGATGAATATTTCTACAGACTGTTGAAACAGATAACACCATAGTATTACTAATACAGTGTGTCTAAGTTCTTTGGAGTGCATAAGAGATTTGCCACAGCCCTCAGAAAGAGTGGGGTTGCCAGCTGACGTTTGTGCATTTACCTGAAGGCTGATACTAGATGGAAACCATGACACAAAGTTTATGAATTTACTAATCCTTCTGATTTTAGTAGTCCCTGTAACAAGATAAATATAGTCACTGTGATCAAATGTGGTCCGATTTGTGCTATTATTTCCCTCAGACAACAGCCCTGTCTATTTAAAGGCAGGAGCTTTAAAGCAGTGTCACCACTGTCTGATGATAGTGACAGCACATTGCAGGAAGAGTTGTGCTGAATGAGGAGCTCTGTTAGAGTAAGAAATGTTATCATAATAGCCACTTTGCCAGTGTTTGCCTCCATGTAGAGTTTTTGCCTGGAGTCTTCTTCAACCATTTGCATACCAATTTAAATGCATGTTTGCTTAAGCCTAGACCTGTAACTCTCTCACCCTCAGTGCAAATTCTAACTCTTCAAGGACTAATGGCTCCCAGGAGGACACATTGGCTGAGTAACAGCATCTTGAGAAAGAAATAGGTTATAAAACAACCTCAAAGTTTCAGTGGCTGTCTACAGACGGTATGTTTTGGAAACAGCACGGATGAAACAAAACAGGACCAGGAACAGCAGCAATAGCTGAACAGTGGGGAGAATCCAGTGTCTGGTGTTTGACCCGTGTCCCTTTTTTACTTATCATTTGTGAAAAAACTATACAGTTTTCTTGGGTGGATGCACTGTTTAATCACTTCTATGTCTCAAAAGCCTTCCTAAGATCACTCCTTGCTGTGCAGAGCTTACAGATGGCAAATCTCAGCCCCCAAAGAATTTATGTCTTAAAAGATAAGGCAGAGGAAGAGACAGGAGAGAAGGGAGCACTGGCAAGAAGGTTAGATTACCTGAAAGGAAAAAATAAGGTCAAGCTAGACTTCACTTTATACATTTTGTTGTACTTAATGCAGTATGCAGCAGCCCTGAAAAGGCAGGTGAGCTCAAAGAGAAGTGCTTCTCTGTGCTGTTGTGCCTCTCTTTGTGGTTAGACTAAAAATGGCAATGCTGATTTCAGCCCTTGGGACTCTGCACTGTTTCTCTGAGGTGATGAATGCACACAGAGGTCAGCATGGCAAAAAACACTTTTTGAAGCCGCTGGCATAACAATTAACTACTTAGCGATGTGGAGACAAGAGGCAAGACAGGAGGTCACCAAGACACCATGATGAGATTATCTAAAAGACAAGAAGAAGAAACAGAAGGATGAGCCAAGCTATGGAAGTAATTGGGAATTAAGACTAAACCATCTAAGTTGTGGTGTGGGAGTCCAGAGCATAGCTCATCCAACTTGTGACACGTGCCAACTATTAAACCTTGGTGCTCTCTTACTTGCAGAAGGGATTATTATGGTGTAATTGTATGGTGGAGCAATGGTAGTCAAACCACAGCATTAAGGACTGGATCCAGGAATCAGGCTACCTGCTGTGCTGCCTACAGGACTATGTTTGTTAATATGCTACTGGGGAGAGAAAGGCCCTCAAAAACCAAACAATTGTGTGGGGTCTTTGTGCCAGAAGGGACAGGAAAGAAGGGATGGGAAAGCAGAAGAGTAGCTGAGAGATGAGAAGATGAGGGAAGACATGAAGACTGAGGAGGACCAGTTTGGCTATGATGAGAAGCGCACTGAAGCACTCAGAAAACCTGTGAAATCCCCAGAGTGCTGAACAAAGAGCTGCACAGCCAAGCTGGTGGCTCCCAGTAAAGGAAGGAAAACCTCAAGGGAAAGACCACATTGCTCCTGGGGCTGGAGTTACTCTCACAACAGGGCTCTGGGTAGAATCTCTCATGTGTTGCCTGCCTTATCTCAGAAAGATCAGGTTTGGAGGTTTCAGCCAAGGTGGTTGTCTTCCAAGCATTTGTACATCAGTCATTTTTGAAAGTCCTATGGCACAGGGTTGGCTGAGATAGCATGGTAAGGGCTGGGCTGGGGCTTTTCTCCCTGTTGTAGCCTCTGCTGGCACAAAGCTGTGGGAGCAGTTAAAGCAGTGCACTTCAGAGAGGAACTGTTCTTTGCCTTTCAGCCTTATAGTACAAAATTTAGCGACTGAAAGAAAAAAGGAGCTTCTCTGTTTTGTCATTTGATCACAGCTACGCTTCCTGCCAGCTTGTCAAAGCTTAGTGACAGCAGAAGGATCCTGACAGTCTTGCTGCCAGTTCCTCTAATAGCAGCTCTCAATAAATCCTTCCTTATGTTTTTTTTTTTCTCAAATGAACCTGAAGCAGAACCCTGGATCTGAATATCTCCAAAGTCTGGGAGAGAGAGGTTAGTTAAAATCAGAGAGATGAGTTCTGCTTGATTTTGTGTTGGAACTAGTCTCAAAATGTAGAGTGAGCCGTCAGGGGACTTTGGTATGTCCAAACCCCAGATCCAGAATTGGATCTGCACAATTTGCCTAGACTGTCACAAGGCACTGGGTTTGCCAACATATTGCTCATCTGATTCACTGCAGAAAATGTGTACTCTCGTCCCGTTGCAAACACAAAACAAATTCCATTAGCACAAACCTCCTGCTTTTATGTAAGAAAATATTTTTACAGGGGTTGAAACAACCACTTTTAACTTCATATTTTCTAATGGGCTGAGAGCCATCCATCAGCCTATGGCTGAGTCATGAGCAGCAGGTTATTATGCATCAGTAACTTGATTGCTTGTTGCTTTAATGAGTGCTGCTGCTTGCACTTTGATATACCACTAGGCTGCATTTGCAGTGGCAATTGCTTTTAGCTTGCCTGTTGTTATTGCCACTGTTAATTGCAGTCTGGTGGCTCTCTAAGTGGCCCCATCAGACAGAAAAGTGTAACCTGGGAGCTGAAACCTAAGGAACAGTGCTGCTCGTCCACATCATCTGTGCACGGAAGCACAGTGACATGGGTCAGAGCTCTGCAGCGCTTCCACAACAAGGCTGATGAAGATTGTTCTGTCCATATGATGTCCATAAGATGGACAGTGCTGTCACTACATAAAAAACAACGGCAGTTGGCAGGGACAGAGGTGTGAAGTCTTTAGGAATCCTGTTCCCTGGGGTAGGAGGAGAGTGGGAAGATTCTATTTGAACATGAGGAGAAACTTCTTTGCTGTGAGGGTGAGGGAGCCCTGGCGCAGGCTGCCCAGGGAAGGGGTGGAGTCTCCTCTGGAGGTTTCCAAACCCACCTGGACATGTTCCAGTGCCTCCTGATGAAGCAGAACCTGCTTTAGCAGGGAGTGGAACTGGATGATCGCTAGAGATGCCTTCCAACCCCAACCATTCTGTGACTCTGCATGTGATTCTGTGATTTGTTCTTGCTGAGCTTCCAGACAGCAGAGCAATGAAACAGTTTTTTGAGCATGTCTCATTTTTAGCTTTGCCTAATTTTACCTTGTAGCACTATCATCAGCACATTCCTCAGATGTGCTCCATGAATGTCATCAGACATCCCTTTGTTCTAGTTTATGGCATTCTGGAGATAAATCTACCTGCTTGAACCTGAGTCATCAATTCATCTACATCCTGTTGTGTACACACTGTCTTCTCCCTAACCCAGCCATCCCAATCTTCTCAGCTCTTCCTGCGTGCCATTAAGCATTTGCATTGCATGTCCCAATTGCTCTGCTTTCCTCTGCATTCTCTGAAATAACAGAGCTGGAAAAGAGCAGAATGTTTCAGGTGAGGGTCTGCATCAGATTACATAAAGAATTTACAGATTTTTCTGATATATTTTGACTCAGATAAATATTTCTTTTCCTTTTATTTTTCTTTGGCTACTGCAAGGCTCTAGGCAAAGCTTCTGCAGCAATATACATTGAAGTAAAATTGGAAACATGGCTGAGTAATAACCCAGCAGTATAATTCAAAGTACTCATTTACTTGTGAAGCCCCCAGCCTTGGTCAGCATTGCAATTTGCCCATTGGCAGCACTCCCTGCCCCTCCATTCAATGGGATATTTAACTACTTTGTTCCTCAGCTGGCCAGTTCCTGTCCTCAGGCCTCTCCTCACACCTGGTGGGACTCTTTGTGCTCTTTCCTTTCTGCTGTATGAATTCCTTGCTGACAGACATCATCCTCCTCTGAGTGGAAGAGCCTCACGACACAGGGCAGTGTCACATCTCCAAACCATGACATCTTTTCTTGTTGAAGACTGAAGGTGATTAGTAACCCCCTGACAGCACCTCCCAGCCATGACATTCATCTCCACTTTCATGCAATTATTCTATTAGATCCTCCATTTCCTTTTAATGACACTGTAACATTAAGTCTCATTATTCCTTTACCCATAAAAAAAGAGCCCAGGCTTTTTCAAAGGTAAACAATTTACAGCAGTGGGCAGGTGCTCACAGTATCTAATTTACAATTTGTTAACACCAGTAGAGTTTTACTGGGAGGTTATTTCACCTTCCAGAGCTACTGCCTCTCTGACAATAATTATTAAAACCTCCTTTTGGTTAGAACAGTATAATTTCCTTGCCAGCACAGGGAGGCTTTATATTTGAGGTTAATAAAACGTAACGTTTTATTCCAGAGATCACAGTTTGTGTCTCATGCTGTAACACTCTTTGTTTAGAAACATTTTCCTCTGGGGTGGAAAATAGCCAGGCAAAAGCATTAACACAGAAACACTACTTCAGAGCTGTCCATCTCTATATTTGCTTTCATGCAGAACCAAAAAGGGGACTCCCAAGCTTAGCAAGCTGTGCAAAGCTAGGAATTACAGTGAGCTAATGCAAGTGGACAAAAAATGTCAGAAAAATAGACGTACTTTTTAAAAAGTGGCAAAAGGATGTTTCTTTTGCTCTTAAAAAAAGTTTCTTCTAGTTCAGAGATTCTGATTTCAGTATAAGGGGAGATGCTGTGTGGCATCTCCTCTGCTGTGAGCTTTACACCATTGACTCAAGGAGTCAGTTTGCTGTCTGAGTCCTTACCCAGCAAAGCAGGATGCTCCTTGGCTGGAGTTAAATGAGCATAGAAAGTAGGGATACACACATATATCTTCCACCCTATTAGGAGAGTGAGACTGTTAGCAGTAAAATGAGTTTTTCTCAAAGTTGAGGATGAAAATAAGGGTGAATGTGGGTAATGAAGGCAAGGACAGCTCAGAGATCAAGCTTGGAGATGAATATAGAAGAAACAACTTCTCCTTTTTTGAGACTATTTACCATTTTTACAATGTGTAAGACAGTTCCAATTAGTAAACACAAATATAATGGAAGAAAACAAGATATAGGAAGAAAATAAGAATTTTTGGCAGTGGATGTCTAAAAGTGTAGCATTTGGTAATGGCATTTGGTAGCAGCCAAGAAGCCAGCAGCAGCAAATCCATTTACTAGTGCTGAAATTCAGTGCACATTTGTTATCATGGCATAGTCTCATCAACTCTCAGTTTAGCAGTTAACATTCTCCTTGGTAACCACATGCAAGAACAATGTCATACTCTGAGAAAAAAAAATGTGAGGGATGCAATTTAGGTGAGGGATCATAACATTTCTCCTATACATGTAAACAGGACAGTTCTTTATGGTATCAACAAAATCACCTTTGTTTGCATGAGACACTATTACCTGTCCTCCAAAGAAGGCTTTGGAGCAGACCTGTGCACGTGGAGGAGATCTGCTGTGTTCCTCAGGTAGAATGAGAAAGGAGTGAAACTCAGTGAAGAAAGTGAAACAGCCCACAGTGAGATTGCTTTTGTTTTAGTCTCCCAACGTCTTTTTCATCTCATTCTCCAAGATGCTACATAAATAATGTATAGTCATCCCAATTGTATAGCTGGGTAAACTGAGGCACTCAAAGAAGACTGGAATTGGCTCTGGATTCAGAGACTTGAATGCATCTGCCTACATGTAGTCAAGGACCTATCCACCTATTATACACAATGCACGTGTGGGATGTGATTCATCTACTTAAACATGGGCACCTTGTGCCACTGGAGTTCCTTGGAATCTTCTCTCTGGCCTAGTTCTGCCACTGCAGAAGGACATGTGCTTCTCTTTGGTCTTGTACTGTATATAGCAGCCCTATAGGGATGCTCCAGGTAACACAGAGCATGATAATCAGTGCTTATATGTGGGCAACTGAATCAATCCATAGGTGTGAAGAGATCTCTCCCTTGGAGACCTTGTTGCAAGGACACTGGATGGAGAAGCCATACTGCAGCCTGCTGACAAACTTGTGGCAGGGAGAGGAGGGGTAGATAACGGGAAGACAACTAGGAATGGCTTGCAGGAGAGGTGAAAGAGGAGATGTCCAACACAGACTGACCCACACTGTCCCAAGTCTGCTCTCAGATGCCTTCTCACAAAGCTCACCTGTTCAGGCAGTCTGGTTTCTTCATGTACCTTGAAAGCTTTGCATTATACCAATGTTATAGGAGAGCTGCAAAGCTTTCAAGGTACATGAAGAAACCAGAACCTAGTGGAAGGTTCCCAAAGTAGGGCAGGAAGGAGTGGCTTTGGACTCTGTGGGCAGAAGCCACTGATGGAGACAGATTTTCACTGTTGTATCAAATCCTTAGTTCCTGTCTCTGTCTAACTATGAAGCGTGTGAATGAAGACATCTCAGCAATTCTTGCCCAAAATGAAAAATCCTTGAATCAGGCATTGTCTTTACACTTGTGATCGTAATGTAACCCTGTACAATCATAGTACTAGAGGCCCAAGGCCAGGTCTGGTCTGGACAATTCAGTATTTGAAGGCAATGATTCTACTCTTCTCATAAAGCTGCAGAAGCTGGCCAAGTAACCCCCTTTGTCATTCCTGTTATCTCCAGGTACAGTCAGAGGGCTGGATTAGTACTGAACACAGTGAGAAGTGCAGCATGACCTGTCAGATGGACTCAGGCATGTGACTGTCACACTGGGCTTGAAGGTGCATGTGAGAGATTGACTCTTGTTTCTGTGCAGGGATTTTAGGTGCTTGTGAGGTTTAGTGTGATAGGCACTCTGGGATGCTCAGGTGTAACAATCCCTGAGTCAATGCAGATCTCCAGCAGACATCTGAATGCCTGGGAAGGAAGTGGTTGTGACATAAGCAGTTGTGATCTTTTATATCGTAAAACAGAGCTCAGGACCCGAACCTTTTTTGACACAGAGGCTGGCACTCCGCTAAGACCCAGGGCAGGAACTAGGTCTTGTCTGCATTTGGCTAATACCAGTCTCTGAGTAACTTTTTTTTCATATTTTTTTCCAGCAGCTCATTTTACTGTGTTCTGAAATAGTAGAGTTTTCAGTTCTCAGAGAAGTAAGGAGCAGGGTCAGCAGTACTGCCATCTTGGACTTCTGGAGGGCAGACTTTGGCCTGTTTAGGAGACTGTCAACAGAGTCCCTTGGGAGGCAGTCCTGAAGGGCAAAGGAGACCAGGAAGGCTGGACATTCTTCAAGAACCAAATCTTAAAGTCACAGGATAAAGCTGTCCCCATGTGCAGAAAGATGAGCTGGTATGGAAGACTGTGTTATCTCAACAGCAAGATTATGCTGGAACTCAGGAGGAAAAAGACTGTTTATGACCTTTGGAAGAAAGGACAGGCAACTCAGGAGGACTACAAGGATGTCATGAGGTTATGCAAGGAGAAAATGAGAAGGGCTAAAGCCCAATTACAGTTTAAACTGACTACTGCTGTAAAAGACCATTAAAAAATATTTCTACAAATACATTAGCAACAAAAGGAGGGCCAAAGAAAAATCTCCACAGATTATTGGTTGTAGGCTCAGTATTTAGGACATTTCTGTTTAATATCTTTATCAATGATCTGGACAAGGGGATCAATTGCACCCTCAGTCAGTTTGCAGATGACACCAAGCTGGGTGGGTATGTAAATCTGCTTGAGGGCAGGAAGGCTCTTCAGAGGGACCTGGACAGGCTGCAGCCGTGGGCTAAGGCCAATTGTGTGAGGTTAAACAAAGCCAGCGCTGGGTCCTGCACTTGGGCCACAAGAACCCCAGGCAATACTACAGGCTTGGGGCAGAGGGGGTGGAAAGTTACCTGGAGGGAAAGGAACAAGGAGGTGTTAATTGACAGACAGCTGAACGTGAGCCAGCAGTGTGTCCAGGTGGCCAAGAAGGACAAAGGCATCCTGACTTGCATCAGAAATAGCCTGTCCAGCAGGACCAGGGCAGTGATTGTTCCCTTGTGCTCAGCGCTGGTGAGGCTGCAGCTCAAGTGCTGTGTTCAGTGTTGGGCACTACAGTGTTGGTCCATCACTACAAGAGGGACGTTGAGGTGCTGGAGTGTGTCCAGTGACAAGCAACAGAGTGGGATGACCAAGGAAAACACTGGATAAGCTGGGTAAGAGTGTGTGTTTGAGGGTTACGTCCTGCACAAGACCAGGGTGAAGTCAGGCATTTTCTTTAAAACGTGGCTTAAATCTGTTGTCCCACCCACCAGCAGTTACCAACTGGCCCTCAGACTTTTGAAATGATGACTGTTAGGACCTCAGTGCTGTGTCCTTGTTCCTGTCAACCTCCTCGAATTTCCTCTCTCTGTTAGAAAAATTGTTCTCTTCTGGATGCTACAGGAGGCGAATGGCTCCACCGCCCGAAACTCTGAGCTCCAGTAAAAGAGTGGGCAGTGGGGGAGGTAGAAGGAAAGGCTCATTTCTGCAGAGTGCCACTCTAGGTGGTGTAATTTAGAGAGATAAGGTCTATTGCTCTGCCAAAAGCAAACTTCAATGTACACCCCCCTACCATGTAAAATGGTATTTAGATTTCTTTTTTTTTTTTTCCTTTAAAATTACCATAGTCTCCATCTGGTAGCATCCTGCAGGACTGAGCTGTATTTATGTGGATGTTGGGATCAGGATGCAGCGTACAGCCTCTTCTTGCACTTCTCATCTTGGGTTTTGTTTTCTGTTTATGCAGGAGAAATAAATGAATTCATGCCATCTGCCCTCCCTTCCAAACAAAACACATCTGTGTGAGGCAGCAGCAGAGGGAGATGTGGGGCCGGTGGGGTTTCCAGCGCAGATGCTGCAATGTCAGCGTGCTGCATCCCTGCACATCCTGAGGAGAGAGGCCAGGGTTCTCTGGGCATCCAAAGAGGTGCCAAGTGATGGATGTGAGAGCCAAACTGCTTCCAAACCAAGTCTGGAACATCTTGCAGGAATCTTGGCACTCGCCTACCAGCCTCGCCTGGATATAAACAGCAGTTTTTGTCAGAAATCTGCCTAGATTCCCCCTCTTCATTTTCTCTCCTGACTGCATCTTCACAGAATTACAAGCTGCTTTTAATTCCAAAGACCAGCAAGATGTCTCCCTAACATACAGTGCATATATAAATAATACATATGTGGCTTTGGATGGTCACAAAATCAGATGTGTCATACCTCCTTTCTCGTGTAACACTATTCCTCCAGAAAAATCAAGATGATTGTTTTTGAGACGGTCCCCAGTCCTGGTGAAAAACCAAGGAGACCAGATTGCTGACCACCTGTAGGCCAAGTCTGTTTTTTGAAACTTCCTGAAACATCAGCACTACAATTGTTTTTGTGTTTTGCATAAGACAGAAGAGGAACAAATGTCCCTGTGTGCGGCTTAAAATCTGGCACTGGAACATTTCCTCTCACCTTCAACTTCATCTTTCTGGCTCCCTTTTGCACTCAATGGACTTCTGCTGTGATGGGTTTCACATAACCTCTTTGGCAGCCACAGGACTTGCAGCTCAGACTGTGTTGGCACTTAGGCCCTTTGAAACATCAATCACTGCATCTGACTTAATGAAGTAAATTGAACTGAATTAGGGAAGCCATTTGACAAAAATAGGTGTGTACAAGTGGTTCAAGGTTATATCTAAGCAGTCAGTGCCCAAGAGCACATCCTGGATGTTCTACAGACTACAAGTCAGACCAAGACCCAGAGATGCCATATCCCTTTACTTTGGAAGAAAACCCCTGTGGACAGTCAGAGCAGATCTGTCCTCAGTACTAGGGGAAACCAAATCTGTGGGGGTCCCGGCCCCATGATTTTGTCAGCCACCTTTAGGGCTAAGCCAGGTGTGTTATAGGAACAGTGAGAGAGCTGTGAGAGAATCAGAATTGTTTTGGTTTGAAAAGACCTTTAAGAACATCAGATCTGACCACTCGCCTCACACTGCCAAACCCAACAATAACCCCATCCAGCACCTCATCCATGTGTGTTTTAAATATTTTCAGGGATGGTGACTTCACCATCTCCTTGGGCAGCCTGTTTCGATGTTTAACAACCCTATCAGTGAAGATGTTCTCCCTAATCTCCAATCTAAATCTTTCCTAGTGTAACTTCAGCCCATTTCCTTTTATCCTATCATTCATTACTGGGAAGAAGAGACTGGCATCCACTTTGCTGTAACCTCCTTGCAGGTAGTTGTAGAGAGTGAACATGTCTCCCCTCAGCCTCCTCCAGACTAAGCAACTCCAGCTCCCTCAGCTGCTCCTCATCAGACTTGTACTCTAGCTTGAGTACAGTGAGGGCTTACGGCTGCTCTCCATCTCATTTCCTTGTAGGTAGATTGGAAAGATATTGTTCTGTGCTTCCCAGGTGTGTTGTGAGATGCCCAAAGACTGCAGAAATAGTGATTTCTAAGATAGGTCAATGTACTATTGAGTAAATTAGTGCAGAAAAAAATGGGAAATAAGATCAGCATTATCTTTTTCTTTGTGCATCTTAGAGCGCTTTAGAGTCTTTAAGGTCTGATTTATACAAGAAATGTTTGTGAACCTAATAAAGGCATGTTTTTAATAGGAATGAACTCATTACACAGAAGATCAGCTTACACTGATTTCAGCCAAATCCTTGCTAACTCAAATTAAAAAAATATAACTTCCTAAAATAAGAATGTTAACTTGTTTTCAAATGTCTTTAGTGTGAAACATTGCACTTCTAATGGGGAGATAAACCTCAAGACTGGAATTTTGAGAGAGGATGAGAGGATAATCTCTAAGCAAGTGATTTTTGGGGCAGTAGCAGGAGATACTCATTGCCTTTGAAAATGGAAATCTGATTAGCCTCTTCTCACAAGACCATAGAAAAATAGATCTGGAAAAAATCTTCAGAACTTCTGTGACTCTTCTACCAAGAAATATGTATACACAGAGGATGGTCATAAGCATTGATATGCATGCATGATGTGTAAATCATTGCTGCGTTTTGTGCCTTTGAGGAGTATTTAACTGTAAAAATGCTTCCTCAGAGAGGCAAATCATTTAAGTGGATACACACTCAAAGGGAAATGTTTGCATTAAAGCCAATGAGAGGTTCAAATTTTTAACCAGGATCTATTTACTTACTCAATCTTTTACATTTTTTATATAATCCCTTTTCCATTACCAGAGTTATTTGTGCATGGGTTGTGCATAATCTGGGGTTTGAGCAACTACTTACCAATGCTGTGAAATTGAAAATTGAAGTCATACCTTGTAAGAATACTTACAACTAGAATATGGGCATGAAGAAAGCAAAATCTGTGGAAAGGCAAAGCATCTGGATCTGACCTGTGTATCCTGCAAGATGTCTTGGGCTTTACTCACTACTTATTGTTACATTATTGTGTGGTAGGGCAAAGAGGCTTGCAACATCAAGACTGCTCATCAGCTGTGGGTACTTTTGAGGAAAGGCTGTGGGAAGTGAGGCTGTTCAGTCTGGAGAAGAGAAGATTGAGGGGAGATCTCATTAATATTTATAAATATCTAAATGGTGGGTGTCAGAAGGTTGGGGCAGCACTTTTTTTTTTCTATTGTATCTAGTGACAGGACAAGGTGTAATGGAAAGAAGCTGGAACACAAAAAGTTCCATTTAAACATAAGGAAAATCTATTTCACTGTTGAGGTGAGGGAGCCCTGGCACAGGCTGCCCAGGCAGGGTGTGGAGTCTCCTCCTCTGGAGGTTTTCAAAACCCACCTGGACGTGTTCCTGTGTGACCTGATCTAGGTGGACCTCCTTCTGCAGGGGGGTTGGACTAGATGATCTCTAAAGGACCCTTCCAGCCCCTACAATGCTGTGATTCTGTGATCCTTGGTCTGGTCTAGAAGAGAGACCATTATTTGGAGATACCTGGGGAGATTAAGAGATGGGGCAATGGCTGAGAGGCATAGAGTCCCAGAAGGAAAAACGTGGGTCTGAGTATCATCAGCAAAGTACCTTGTTTGTCTCTATTTTTGTTTCTCAGGTCCCACACTCCCATCTGGTGAATGTTACCTGTCCATCCTTCTTTTCTGGAGGAGTATGAACAGTTTTCTCTAAGGAAAAGCCCCTTACTCCAATGGAAACACCAAGGCTTCACTTAGATAATTTTCCAGTTCACTGTTTCATGTGCCAGCTGCCCATAGCTTTTCATGTTTGGATATCAGTGACACACAGGGACGTATTCTTCATTTAGCTGTGTCCTCTCTGTTGTAAAGATAGCAGGAGCATTGCAGCAAGTCACTTGTGCTTAGTCAGCCTTTCTCATATATTTTCCTAGAGTGGCATGCAGAGGCAAAGTCAGACTACTAAAGAGACTTTCACTTTCTCTGCCAGCACTTTTAGGAGAGGGCAGGCCTGTCTCTGGGAGAAGTGAGGCAGCAGAAAACCCTCATGAACACTGGCTTTTGGTGTTTGGATGCAAACAGCTGATGTGTTGTAGGTAGGAAGGTGGCCAAGTTGGTTCCTTGGGAGAGAATAGCACAGGTGTGGAGGATACACAAGAAGATTGGGAGGCGATTTCAAGCTGCTGATGCAGCAGACAGGTAGGTGTAGTGTTGATGGTGACTGGAGGCAACGAACCAGTGGGAAAGATAATGTCATTGCCAGGGCTAAGGGGAAGAGACAATAGTCTCTTAAGAAGGCTTAGCAAATTAGAATATTTACTCTTGCCTTGCAGGTCTGGGAAACTGAATGCATTTGGTGTGGAAAACTTGGCTGTCACTCAAGGACTGTATTTGTGACAATAGAGGTGGAAGTGAGGCTGTCTGAGATTGTTCTGAATTTCCATACTGTTCACAACTCAGGTGAACACCAGAGATTTCAGAAAGCCCATACCCGTGCTCTTGCCTGTCCCTGTGGTACCTGTATATGCAAAAATGCACATTCCCTAGGGAATCCATAATTCAGGTAACAAAGAAGAAAACGTGTTTTGTTTTGTTTTGTTTTTTTCCACTGTGCTAAAACACCATGGTATCCAAGCACCTATTTGTTAGGCTTGCATAAATCACTGCTTTTCTAACAGCCTCCTGGGGGAAATTTCATCTAATTTATTGGGACTCTGGTAGAAGGAGGAACGAGTGGGCAGGAATGGGCTGGCAGGAGCTGTTGGTGCTGTGCTCTGGTAAACTCGGCTGCTTTCCAGAGCCCATAGAGCCCATAGGTATGGATAGGATGCGTGGCCATTCACACTAGTGGTGGGGAGAGCTGAGAAAACACTGCCCACTGTGTCCACCTTCCCAGGCCATGGCACAGCATGGCTTGATGTTTTTAGGGCAATTACAAGGTTGTGACAGGGTTTCATGGTGGCTGGCTCCTGGACAGAGCTCCCTGGACCTTCATCTAGATGAAGAGCAGCAGAGGGAGAGACACAGTATGATAAGGATGCAAAGGAGGAAAAGGGCACAGTGGAGAGATAGGGAATAGCCCTTGTGAATGCACAGTATGAGCCTTTAATCCTGCATGAATGAAATATGGGCCTGGCAAGTGACAAGCATAACTGGAAACAGCATTCCTTGTTGTCTAACAAAACCACAAGGCTAACTTTCCTTTGCTGACTTGATGCCTTACTTTAGCCAGACTCTTTCTTTTGGATAGCTACCACTAATTTTTACTTCTGTATCTTCATCTGTATGCCCCTTGTAACCTCTCTACCAAAAGAATTGATAGAGGTGCCTTCTACTATTCATGTCTACTCTACTTTTAAATGATTTTCTGAACTCTGGGAGAAAAATTATGGTATGTTTAGAGTTACTTACTAAACGCCCAGGTGTCAAAGGATTTAAGGATTTGAAAATATATGGGCTACCTCAAAGGTAATCCTTTGAATATTAAAAGCAGAAAAAACTGCCAGGTCACTCTGCATCACATGCTATATTATCTGTGAAGTAATTCCAAGGTGCCTGTTACCATGGCACCTCTTGGAAAAGCTTAGCAATGTTAACAGAGAAACAGTGGTGATGGGTTAAAGCGAGTATTGCAGATCTGAGCTGAAGCACACAGATACTGTACCTCAGCTGACTGAGTGCTTGGAGCGCACATGACTGTCATTATTTTCTTGCTTCATCATAGATGCATGTTAAAACTCCTCATCTTAAACCTCTTGCACTGAGGTTTGAATCTGAACATGCCTCATAACTAAAGCTGACCCCAGTTATGCTGCTTGACGGAGACTCACAGGGTTCCGTCAAGCCCTGGTGACTTGGCTGCGTCTCTGCAGTGGATCTGAATTAATGTTGAAGCTCTCTTTGTGGCTTGGGTAACTCCTGAGAGGTGAGATTCATCTGATCAACTATGTATGTCTGCTTCTGAGGTGATCCTCTTCCATTTATAAAGAATGGAGAGAAATTGGCCTCTGGAGATGGTATATCTCATTCTGAAATAAATATCTAAACCAGGCCAACTGAAATGAATCCTAGCCCCGAATTTTCCTGCGCTGGTTATGAAGGAATCATTGGCTCCATTAGTGTGGGCAGCTGTGTCACAGAAATATCCACAGCTCAGTTAACCAGATGGAGGCTTTTAGCGTTAATTTGAGATGATTTGAGAGATTCGTGTGAGGTTGGCAGGGGTGACATGAGGCTGGTAGGAGACACATGTCTTTCAAGAATGTCAGCTGAGGGCCAGGTTGCAGAGCGTGTCTGAAGTGGCACTAAATGCCAATGCAATAAGGCCCTTTGGGTATGTGGTGGTTTAGCCTGATGTCCACTCAGTCATAATATTCCTTCCTCTCCTAAACTGGACGAGAGAGAGAGAGAAATATAACAAACAGCCTATGAGATAAGGACAGAGAGATCACTCAGCAATTAGCATCACGGCCAAAATAGACTCAACTTAGGGAGAAAAAGGTTTGATTTATTAAAGAGAAAATAAAAGCAGGGAGATGAGAAATAAAACCATCTTAAAACACCTCCCCCACCCCTCCAATTCCCGGGACTCCTTTTCCTTCCCCCCCAGCAGATGAGGAATGGGGGTTGCAGTCAGTTCATTACAGATGGACTTTGCCGCTGCTGCTTCTCATGGAGAGGCCTCCTCACACTTCCCACTGCTACACTGTGGGGTCCCTCCCCACGGGAGACAGTCCCTCATGAACTTCTCCAGCGTGGGTCCTTCCCATGGGCTGCAGCTCCTCACGAACTGCTCCGGCATGGGCCCTCCCACGGGGCAGCTCCTCACACACTGCCCAGCGTGGGTCATCCATGGGAGAGACAGTCCTTCAGGGACAGGCTGCTCCAGCCTGGGTCCCCTCACGGGATCACAAGTCCTGCCAGCAAACCTGCTCCGGCGTGGGCACCTCCCCCACGGACTCCCAGGTCCTGCCAGGAACTTGCTCCAGGATGAACTTCTTACGGAGTCACGGCCTCCCTCAGGCATCCACCCGCTGCGGCGTGAGCACCTCCCCCACGGGCTGCGAGTGGATCTCTGCTTCCCGGTGGCCTCCATGGACTGCAGGGGGACAACCTGCTTCACCATGGTCCTCACCACATATCGCAGGGGAGCCTTCTCGGTGCCTGGCACCCTCCTCCCCCTCCTTCTTCACCGACCTTGGTGTCTGCAGAGATGTTTTCACATTCTCTCTCCCTGTTGCTGCTGCTGTTTTTCAATTGCACAACAACTTCTTCTTCTCCAATATGTTATTCACAGAGGCGTTACCTGCACCACTAATTGGCCAGGCCTGGGTCAGGTGCAGGGTCCAGCTTAAAATTGACTGGCCCTAATCCTGTCAGCTACAGGGGAAGCTTCTGGCAACTCTCTTTGTTTAAAGAAGCCACTCCTTTTGGCCCCTTGCTACTGAAAAACCTGGCCCAGGCCAAAACCACTACAGGGTAGGATACAGCTCCAAAATAATACACTTACGAAGCTTCAGGTAAGTTCCATGTGTGAACTTGGTCTCTAAGCACCCAGGATGAATCATAGGAGCTCATCACAGCTGCTCATGCATAAGTATGCACTACCATTTGAGATGTACCACTGTTCTCACCTGGCCTCCAGCTCCTGTTCCAGGAATGTGTCACTGCATTGTATCACTGCTGCATTGTGTCACTGCATGTCTCAGACACCCTAGGATGTACCAATTAGCAAAGGACATCCTGACGAATTGAACTCTGGCCCTACTCTACACAGTCAATAGATCCTAGAGAGGAATTATGTCTTCTCAAAGCAGATACCTGGTAGCTGACGAGCTGAATAATTCTTAAGGGGCCACTGACTGTATGGAATCACACTCCGTTGATAATCAAGGAATTTGTAAGATCTAGTGCTCAGTTCAGTTGCCCACCCACAGATATCTACAGTCTCTAAGGGCCTCTAGTGTATCTGAGACATCTGCATGAGGTTGGCAAATATGACACAAGAACATATGGAAGACCTGTGCCCTTCTGAACTGGCAGCTAAGGGTAACCAGCAGGAAAAGTGCCTTAAAGTGTCTCAAATGACCCTATACACCTGTCTGCAAGTAACTGCAAAAATATAGCCACCTAAATGGAGATGACTGAGTGTCTAATTAAGCCATTCCCTTAAAGACAGATACAACAAATCTCACTCTCCTTACATCTACTGGGTTTCCATTATAAAATGCTCAGCCTAATGGGGAACTTGTTCTTGATTGAGGGCCTGTCATCACAAAGGAAAAAGTAAGGGGTGCAACCTGCTCTGATGGCTATCCCTCAAACTCTATGCCATACACCTTGGTGTAGGAATCTAAGCCTGTTAAGGCTCCTCAGCTCCCACCAAGAAAGACTCAATTAACTTCAGATCTCAGTGCAGTTACACTTGAAGACATGTAGCGTTTTCATCTGAGCAATGGGAGAACACGAATTAGGAGTAGGAGCTTTCAGACACTCAGTTGTTTGTACAGCTCTAAAACAAGTGCACTAAATTTGCTGTAAACACCTTAGATATACTGAGAAACAGTGCTTCAACTTCTAGAGTCCAAACTTACTCATGAACTTGTCTTTCTTCCCAAGAGAGACCCCTTTCTGCATATCCCTGGGGTTGCAGTAAAAGCATTATTGTTTCTATGGAGCGAGGTTCATTTTAGCTGGCTTCTGCTGTCTAAAACTCATCCTGAGCTTGTCCAAATTCCCTTACAACCACTGCAGCTGGAAAACATAATACTACTCTCAGCCCTAGTTACTCTCTTGTGGAATGAAAGCAGAAATATTTATTGTTGTCTCTGTGGTTCATTCTGAGGCTCAAGCCAATAAAGTTTGTAGAAGTATATGTGACCAATATATTGTTATTTTGATGGCTCATGAGAGAAATTGGAAAGGTTCAGTTCTTGCCAACTCATTTATACTTTTTTGACATGTTTAGTGACATAAGTTTTGCCAAAATATACAAAGAATAAACCCCTTGGGTCTGCCAGAAGTGGAGACAATATGTCAAATATGTGTTTGGATAGGGCTAGCGCTCACTCTGCACAATTATTTCCTGTGACCATTTGTGATTATTGCCCACTCTTGATTTGCTGCCAACCTGCCAACTCTCTCCTTTCTCTCAGACTCATTTGATTTTATTTCATCACCTTCCAAAGAGAAAGCTTTGATCATGGTTTAGCTACTGAAGAAGAAAGTGTCTGCTTCAGTTTCCTCTCTAGCCACATTAGCTTCATGATATTCCCCTCACTTGTGGCATCTCATGCTATGGTCCAATACCTTTGGTAAAAAAAATTGACACCAGGTTATAATGCATAGTTACCTGCAACAGCTCACTGCAGTGAAACTGTATTTGAGTATTTCTAGCATTTTGCCTTGATTTTATTTGGTCACTCAGAAAATCCTCGTGTTGTTCTCAAAGTCTCAGACTTCATTATGAATTGAAAATGCAAATAATGTAATATGTTTAATTTGAAACGTTATTGCTGCCTGGACATGTTCCTCTGTGTCCTGATTGAGGTGAAGCTGCTTTAGCAGAGGGTTGGACTGGATGATCTCTAGAGGCCTGTTTCAACCCCTGCCATTCTATTATATCAATATTTGATTACCTGATACCTGTTTTCACTGATTTTCACCAGACGAAGACTTTCCAGGAAAGAAAAGGTAGTTGTAGAGAGCTTTGATTCTGTTAGATCCATGTCCTGGGCTATGCCATCATGGTCCAGCATGAGCTGAGGCATTGCAAAATTATGAAAGCTATAATCTAGCCCGTAGGGTAAATCAGCTGCATTGCGTCTTTCAAGAGATAGTGCAGCAGCTCAGGCAGCCAAAGACTGCAAAACATGTTTGACATTGGTGGTCCCAGTGAGAAATGAAAATCTTCTCACCAAAAACTTAGATTATGCAGAAATTGATTTTTTCTTCATTGGAAATATTTTGATGGAAATTCCCTATTGCTCTCCTGAGAAGGAGAGTTATCATGGGTCTGGACACCATGAACAACACTGCCATACCAATGATGTGATTCAGGGCTAGCGTGGATTTCGTTGTAGATTTTCTGATTCTTCATGACGATGCATCCTGATGTGCCAGAGTTGGGGACAGAAAGTGGAAAGTTATTCTCTGCTGAGGAACGCCATGTCATTGTCCTGCTAGAGTAATTTCACTACAATTACTGCAAGCTGTAGAATTTTTGTATGTAAAGTTTTTTTTTTTTCAGTTGATTTAAATTTCAGCTTTGGTTTTCTGGACATTTTAACTTTTCCTGCCTCACCTGCCCTGACCTCCTTTAGGCAATGCAGGTTCAACTCAAAGTCTTACACAGCCCAGATCGCTCAGAGGCAAAAGCACGATGATAATGTGTGTGGAAATCTTTGTGTTCCCAAAGGAGATCAAGAACAGACTCCAGCTCTAACTGTGCTGCCCAAGTTGCTGAGACACTGAATTTCATATTTTGTTCAAGTTTATAAGTGCATTTTAAAGCACAGAAAAGCAGAGGGTTTATAAATCATTACATATCACTGGGGAAATTCTGATGGCTTGAGTGCTCACAATGTGGAGTCTGGAAATACTGAATGAAAAGCTATTTTTATACAGAAAGAAAGACACTGCATTGTACAATAATTCCTTGTGAATCATGTAATTGTCAGTTTGTAAGCAAAATAAAAGGCGTCCTATTTTGTTAACAATGTGTAGGAATTAATTTTTACTTTGATAATAGAGCAGCCTACTGCAAATGTCATGGCAGAATGTTTCACCAGCAGACAAAGGAAACTTCCTTTGCTGCCAGTCAGATATTTTCTTTTGCTTCTGAATGACACAGAAGGTTGTAATGCTCAGCTGTGTACTGCCACCAAGAATCTCTGCAACCTTGGTTTACAAGAGATAATGAAGTTTTGTTGTATCAGGGCAAAATGAAGGTGTTCTTCCCTAGGAGGAGACACCAGGGCTCTCTAGTTTTCTTAGTTTTTCTTAACTACCAGTATGAAAATTCTTGCACCCCAGCAACAGTATATGCTGAGGAATGGGAGAATAGATTTTAACATCCTTTAGTAGTTCATCAAACCTAGTAGTAGATGATGCTTCTAAACACTGGAAAACATCCTTAATGTGTCAGTTGCACAGTGCTGATCCCAGGGTAAGTAGCCTGAAGGAGGAGATTTGACTGTCCTTACCTTAGCACATGTAAAGCATTACTGGTCAGAAAGTTCCCCAGCCTTGTTAAATTAAAAAAAAAAAATCCCTTTGTGAGAGCAAGCATAAGATAAAGCTGGAATATTTCCCAGAATTGATCCCTGGCTGTTATGGATGGAATCTTCTCTTTGTCAGGAACTGATAAGCAGATGGGTTTTCTAAGGTTATCAAGGAGACTAGAATGTGACAGTATTCTGAACCTGATGCTGTTCCCTAGGAAGCTTGAGTAAAATTTTTTTACTAATTTCAAAAGAAACAGTGGTAAGTTATCTGCATCAATAATTTAGCTGTTGCATAACCTGCTCTTACATCCCCAAAGTGCTGTTAAAGGTCTTCTAATGATTTAATTTCTTAATCAATATGATTCACTTCTTAACCAGAAATGTTCTGTAGTAAAAATTTACCACAGCTAGCTGAGTTATTACTGCCATTATCATTAAGTTATACAGTTTCATGTATCCATGGAGCTGTGTTCTTGCTGGAAGAAACTCTAGGGAATTCCCTGACCCATCTTAAGGGCTCCCTGAAATAAGTTAAGCTGGCAATAACCATCTCCTCCTCATCTAGCTGAATTTTTCATAGTAAGACAGTAAAGCAAACAAATGTTTTCATAAATATATTTTACTAATTTTCTTCTCATTGTCTTAATTGAGTATTGGGAATGTTAATGAACAAATGCATCTGTGTTTTATAAAAAGACTCGTTTTCTTCAGAATGTATTTGATTTGCAGTGTGTTCAAATTCCATCAGCAATTCTTGTCCTTTAACTTCTATGTGAGAGATGACCTTCTTTGGCCAACACTGCTCAGGTGCACCAAGTATTCTTTGGATGTACTGAATGTATGAAGGCCCTCAGGGTTCACTCCTTTCTTTGAGATGTTGCAGTGTTGGGCTCAGAGGTTCCCACTTACCTGATTAGGTGTGTTTATGTGCTTAACAAATGCTGCAGATAATACCAGGGTGCCATTAAGATTTTTATGTGCTGACAATTTTCAGTGGCCCTGGACAGCCATCAGTCTGAGTAGTGCTCTTGGATACAGGCAATAATTCCACCTACATCTTGGAAACTGACTTAGCCTGAATACCATTTGATGTTCTCAATCCTTAACTTGGATGCCAAATGGCCTGCAGTCAAGCTGGTACAGCAAAATAAAAGCAGTTTAATGGATGAGGGTCCAGGGCCATCACTGCACCTAATCCTGTTGCACATTGCTTAAGAACCAGTTTTAATGAGTCTCACTCAGGAACTACTGGCCTAGTTCTGGGCAACCTGAGGCTTTAAAAGTTTCAACAGTCATCTATGTGGGCTCTGTGGGGTGGGCTCTGTGGGGTGGGCTGGATGATTCAAGTCCTCCTCTGCTGCCAGGCAGAGGGGATTGGATCTTGTATGGCAACGTTGTATATTGAGATTTCAGCCCTATTTGGACTCCACACATTACAGAGAATTTGCTTTGCTTCTTCCTCGTTATCTTCCTTTAGCTAAACCAGGAGTAATTAAGGGTGGAACTGTATTTCCACAGATCACACAGCAATACAGGATAGGTTTGCCCTATAGTGATGGATGTAAAAGAATTAGTGGTGCTCTGATACAATTAAGTAGATGCTTCCACAGGTCCTTCCAAGAAAACTGAACCCCATGTTACATTACTGTAAGAAAAAAAAACCTTGAAGCCATACTTTCAATGTGTGTGTCTCTAAGCATCAGAGGGTTGTAGAATCATTTCATTTGGAAAGGAGCTCTGGAGGCCATACTTTGGCCTCTTACTCAGTATGGGTCCACATAGCTCAGTCAAGTCCACTCTTATTTGTGTCCCAGTTCTGGTGTTTGACCAGCCTTGTGGTAAAAAAAACAAATCCATATATCTAATTGGAGATTCCCATGATGCAACTTGTTCCCATTGCCTTTTGTCATATTGTTGTCTATCTTTTAGAAGAAACTGTCTTTATCTTCTCTGTACTCCTCTAGTAGGTAGCTGGAGATAGCTGTAAGATCTGTAAGAACAGGTGTTACTTCTGCTTGCTAAATTGAAAAATATTGGACTTCGTTGCCCTCAAGGCATTCTTCCTTACAGCTTTAGTGATACTGAAGACTGTCTTTGGACAGAAGCTTTCCACTTTCTGAGGAACTTTTTATTTCTGAAGAGAAATTCTATTTAAGGAAACATCCCTATACAAGGGGTTGACAGGCAATTCTGCCTATTGTCACCTACTTTTCACTTCTCATCTTCAAACTGAAGGTCAGGAACTGTTGTTGTCATTCTGAGTTCATGAGAAGCCGATAGGAGCAGGAGATGCTCTTACCTCCCACACGTGAGAAGCACTGCAGAGCTGCCTGGATAGGATCTTTGCCACACAAAAGTTAAAAGGAGACTTCTGTCTGTATGGGTCTTGTGGACAAGTAGGAAGTAGACAGCAGCTCAGCCTAATTGTGCCTTGTAGGATGCCGTCCATGAGACTGGTGGGAGACCTAGACCATGCATGCCTGGAAACAGAGCCCCGGACTTGCACATGACACAAAAAAGAAAAGAAACCTGATACACCTGTACCAGTGACAATCCTTTGTTGATCACTGCACTGGGATTGCACACTGCAATTCCTTTGGTGAGCCTTCCTCATCACTGACAACTTGTTCATCTCCATACCTCTGTTAGATGTCAGCACCCCTTAGGACTTTGGATACAACTGTTACATTATGCTCTTAAACAGAACTCTTCTCACTAAACAACAACAACAAAAAGAAAATATTTAAGAGATTCTGACAGATACGAGTAAGGAAATTAAAACTAGATGCCAGTTATACATTGTCCAGAAGATCTTGGGGGAACTTTTGAAAGAGCAAGCATGGGCCCCAAAACTGTAAGAGGACAAACACTAATTTACAGGATTTAATTCCAGACAGAGTGAAAAACTTATGGCCTCCCAGACTGAACAACTCCTTTTAACCTCTCCCTTCTCTGGTACCTAAAGGTTGTTTTGGATTAGGTGCCTCCTTCACTTCAATTCTCCTTGGCCCTAGATACAAGCTCTTTGATTGCACTGCTGAAAACTTCTTACATGTTTACATCTGAACATACGTATAAGCAATTTGCTGAATTAAGCTTTAGTTAGGGGCATGAAGTCTCATTTCCTCAGCACAGGAAAGACATGACCCTCTTGGAGTGAGACTTTATTGTAGCATTTCAATACTTAAAAGGGGCTGATAAGAAAGATGGGGGGAAACATTTTAGCAGGGCCTGTAGCAATAGAGTCATAGATTCATAGAATGGTAGAGTTGGAAGGGACCAGAGTAATGGTTTTAAACTGAAAGACAGTAGATTTACACTAGATATGAGGAAGGAATTTTTGTTATGAGGGTGGTGGAACAATGGCACAGGTTGGCCCCAGAGAGGTGGTAGATGCCCCATTCCTGGAAACAATCAAGGCTCTGAGCAACCTGATCTCATTGAAGATGTCCCTGCTTATTGCAGGGAGAGGTTGGACTGTATGACCTTCCAACAAAAATTCTTCTATGATTCCATGATTCACCTTCCTTCTCTTCCCAGAGGGGCACTGTAGGGTGCTCTGGGAAACACAGAGCTTGATTGGCCCTTGTGCTTCTCCAAAGCTACTAATTTCTCTTTAGCAAGGCTGACATCATACATATGAAATTACTGAAGTGGCCTCACTGGTCTTCAGTTTAGGAGCAGCATAGCTGACTTTACACAGCGTTAGATCAGAGGCCAGGCAAGGATAAAGCAAGCTTTCTTCTTCTTGTTCATGTTGTACAGTGTATCCTAAAACTCCAAAAAAGGGTAGGGATAACAATTCTTTCTGTTTTAAATAGGGTTCAGTCTTTAGTCCCCTCATTGGTTTTATTAATAAGTTCCAGGCATATAACCTTTAACTACATTGGAGGTAAATCAGAAATAACTCCACAGCAGCCAGTGGAATCAGAACTAGGTAAATGTACTAGATGAGCCCAGTGGATACAGTCTCAGAAACTCTTCTTTTTTTCTCAGTTTCTCACTAGGCAGCAGTTTCTTTTCAGACAAATAGGAAAATGGCCAGAAAGTGTCAGACTTCAAGCAAACAATCATTTCCCTAACCCATCCTCCAGGAATACAATTCTTTTCTAATGCATTTTCTACTAGTTTTCCCTATCCACTTTCTAAATAAATCAGGCAATTGATCTACAATATTAATCTGGAAATTGATTTACAACCTGAACAAATGTTTAAATTTCCTTTTGTTGCTTCCCCACTATCACCAATTTCCCTGCTTCACAGGAGCACAACAGCATGGGTTTAATCACTGACGGAGTGGTAGGAAATGCTTTGAGATGAGCAGGTCCCCTGTGAAACCATTAGGATTGATGAGTGTTGAAGAAAAATACATAGGTGCAGATCTGAGGTTAAAATATCAGCAGAATCAGTTATTCTTGCCTGAGTATATCACACTGTGATGGCATTTATACTGTATGGAGAGGTAGTGCTGCAACATGCAGACAAAGAAAGCAACAATAATTCAGCCAGCTTTCATAAGTCTTTTCTCTCTCAGTGTGAGAGAACACTCCCACAAGCAGTGCATTAACATTACCATTTTGGTAACAGCGGTGCCTCCTGGCCCCAGGAGAGATCACGGCCACATCTGCTTGGAGCCATGGAAACATCTACTTGAGATCTCTTGCTTTTTCACAGTGTTTGTGCACTTATAGGGAAAAAAAGCTATGAGGAAGTTAAGTATTGCTGTCATCATTTTGTGAGGTGGAGGTGGAGGACGCAACACAAGGAAAATGTTAATAAGCATCCCAAACCCCTCTAAAGTCCATCTTGGAACCAAAATACCACCAGACTGATGGCCATATGTTAAAGGTAGTGACAAAGAACAGGGGTCAAGGGGAGATGAGTGAGTCATTAATAGCTTAAAAAATAAGATCAATGACATGGCATTATATGTATAAAGTTTTACCTACGTGAGAAAGGTTTTGAAAATCAGAAAGTGCAGTATGAAACAGAGGATATCACATTTAAAGCCAAAAATGTCATATTGCCTTAATCGTGGCATTTTGAGTCAAAATGAAAGCTGCTTTTTTTTTTTTTTTTTTAGCTTTCACAAGCTAAAATCAGCTATATGTTGAAATGAGAGATACAAACGTTGAAAGGATTTCTATAAAGGATCAGTGTTTCCTGAACGTGGAACTGAATTACAGATAGATAGCCCAGCTTACAGAAACCCCTTTTTTTTCCAATTATGGCTGGTTGTTCATCTCCTGGCTTGTCTTCTACTAATGAGGTAGCAATCAATACAAATTGCAGCATCTGCTGACATGGAAGATTAATATTGGAAAATAGTTGCAACCTTTCTATCAAATACTTCTGGCAGTATAAACCACAAGCATCGATTGCTGTAGATTATGCCCATGTACCTGAGCAAAGCAGTGCTTCTTCAGTGCCTGTGCTTCTCATCAGCACCTGAGAAAGCAAATTCGATCTATATAGGTGCTTAACAATATTAATAGATCTGCAGAGGGACTGTCAGTGCTATCTCAGGATGTTGTGGGATAACAAATCTTAAGCCTGTTATTTTCCCATGGCTGTAAATGGCTTCTAGTATAACAAGCTATTGGTGTGCCTTGCCATCCCCTGACTGTGTCTAGTTTCAAGGTGTCTGTGATGCTTGAGGAGCCTATCTCATACTCAGAGAGACAGTGTAAGCTATTGTGGGCACTTCCCAGTCTAGGCCAGTAGCACTGGAGTTCAGATATGACCAGGTAACTTCTGCTGCACTGCTCGCTTCAGTCTCAGCAGTGCTTTGAACAATAGAAAGAGAATTGATTCCTAATGACAAGAAGGTGGTGTTTTTGGAGGGAGTCTTCCCCTCTTCCCAGTGCTGCAGCCTGCAGCACACCATGCATGCTGGGCATGCTTCTCCAGCATGTTTGCTACCAAAACTGCATATGTGTGTGGCTTTACAGGCTGTTTCCAATATACTCTGAAAACTGAATGCTAAGAAGACCTTGGCCACCCAGTCATTTCCCCTGAAGGGCAGCCAGGGAGGTGCCACTGGGAGGCTACAGAAACCTCTGCACTGCTCACCCAGCTCACTAGCCAGCAAGAATGGCAACATCCATTGCTCCCTCAGGGCTGGAATCCACTGGACCTGCATGTGTAATGTACTCCTGGATTCCCTCAGTGCAATGCAACAACTGATAATGAAAGTAAGAGCCAAAGTGTACACTACCATGAGCTGACTTGGCTCTGGGCATCCCCCTAGTTAAGTAGAGTAAGTGACCCACATCATCTGTCAATCCACATGTGTATGACTCTCCTGGAATTTTCTTGAAGGATGTTTGAAGATGAAGAAAAAAGTCTCAGCAGCTCTCTTAAGTGGCAAGGCTATATTACACCCTCCTACCATTTTTTCTATTTTTCCCCTTTGTGTACTTTCCCTGGGGAAAAAAAGAAATATTTTTGAGAGAAAGGAGTAGGAAATTTTCAGCTGACTCAGCTCTAGAGAAATTCCCCCAAGATCTCATTTCTTTTTGTTCTGCTCTGAATCCCAGAGTACACAGACTGTGTGTTTGCTTGATGTCTGTGTCTCCAAAATTCACTGTTCTGAGTGTTAATATTTTTAATTATTAATCTACAATTGCAATGACTATGTGTCTGTTCAGATCAGCTTTTTACTTCCCAAAGCCACTCCACATCTTTGCTGAGATGATCCCTTATGCTCATACTCATCAGAAGAGTTTACCACTGACTAGATCAGCTTGCATATGCTTTTTCTCAATTTTGTTGATATTTCAAGGGTGGAATATTTCAAGGGCAGAATTTTCTCATCTCTTTTTGAATGGTGCTGAGATGAAAAAAATGTTACACCTGATGAGAGTTAATTGTATTTCAGCTGTGTTGTAATTGAGTTGACTTGCCATATAAATGCTGAGTAGAACGTGCTCAGTGATTGAACACTGAGACCACACTTCTGTGTAAGTTGGTTTTGTAAGTTAACGGTTCCATGGAGGTATGGCAAGTAAGTTTTTAAAAGCCAGAAACACTCTGCTGTGCAGTGGATGAAAACCTGTAAAGAACCGAGATGAAATGCAGCTTAGGTTTAGATCTACTCAAGGACATAATACTGGGGTGTGTGGTCTTGCACACTCATCAACGGAAAGGCAAGAAGTCACTGTCTCTCCTTATTCAGCATTATCTTACATAAGTGAGAATTCTTCACTCAGGCTTTCTCCTGAATAAGCCCTGAATTAGTTTTGGTTTTGCTTTTGTCAATATCACATATCAATTTATCATCATCACTCAAGCATGAATTTCCTGCCACTGGAAGGGAAGGTTTGCCATCCATGTGTTCCAGATGGTGAACTTGAGACATGGAAAGAAGCCAGAATGCAATCAAGACTGAGTTTCAGTTCTTCGTTGGCCTAAAATCAAAGGTTTATCTGTCCTCTAAGGCCTCAGCAGAAAGGATGGAGATAAGTCAGGCAGCAAGCTTTTTCAAGAGCAAGAGAGCTCCATGGTGGAAAAAACGTTAGTTCAGTGATGTCCAGAGAAAAGAGACAAGAAGTGACTGTCAAAACTTACAAGAAAGAGATTAGACATTATTCTCTGGGTGCTAGGTCAAAAAAAAACCGCAACAAAACAAACATTAACCTGAATGTCTTGAATCTTATTCCTCTATACAAGAAGTACTGTGTTAACTAACTTTGAAATTAACTCTATAAACCTAACAAATCATGAGCTTTCCCACTATGCTGCTCAGCAGTAGACTAATGTTATCTTGACACATTCTTTGCCACAGTCATAAGTCAGGGTCACTGATATAGTATCTCTTCCATCTTCAGGCTGCTCATTAGTGCCATGATTTCCATGGCTAAATGGTGGTGGCAGGTAAATACACAACCAGAGTTGGACAGGTCATAGCAGAGCTCACCTCCTCGTCGGCCTTAGTCCCATCTATTCCTTTAATAATTAAATGCAGTGTGGTCATTGAATGGTCTGTCTGAAGATCAAGTCTGTCTCCAGAGAGGGCAGTGACAAGATGCCCACGGGTTTTTAGTGCCCAGGAGCCATGTGAATTCAACAAAGAAGACATGGCAATTGCAGTAACTGTCAAATTTTGTATGTGAATGTATTTATGAAGTGAAAATATTTATGTAGCAGTGATACTCATAAATACCCATAAAGCCCCTCCTCAACACCATTTATTTTCCTGAATGCTGATGTTTTGCATTTTGAATCGTCCCTGCCAATGTGTTACCTACTATGTTTCCTGCAGGACACAATTACAGCTTCACTGTGAAGATGGCTTGAAACAGCAGTGGAACTGCAATGACAACTAGTCCTTGAGATGCTACAGAGTGTAGAGTTCATTGGGGAATGAAGCTGTTAAACATATGGTCTTGATTTTGTGAAAATACCCAGTAAGAGATACCCTGTCACACGAAGAACCCCACTGGTACAATGAAAACAGGAAACCAGAGATGTCTGTTGGCTTGCATGAATTTAAGGATCTAAAGTTACAAGAGCAGTCAATATAAAAAACTGCATGAAAGTGTCTTGTGGGATCAGATTATAGATGTACACTGTGACCTACTCTTTAATTTTTAATTGTTTTTCTCCCTATGGAGGGATCAGATTTTTAGAGACTTTACACAGTAGGTAACTTTGGTAAATATATGGACTGTAACTAGTTGTATTTTGTGAGTTCTTGAACTATTTGAGTACAACAGCAGATTAGGTGTTTTTGATGAGATCCACAAAGTTCCAGGCAGATGCTTTGTTTCTGAAAGAAATTGTTCTGACTGTGCAGCTAGTCCTAGGGAAGAGAATGAGTCATAAATGTTGGATACTTATGTCCTCACCAGGACATCTAAATCTAGAGATAGATATCTTCACCACTCTGGGGCACCTGAAGAGTGTATAAATTTTGCCATAGCTTCTTCCCATGGGGTGAACCACTCTAGTGAACTAATTCATGTTAAAAACAGCAGAAAACAGAGCAACCGAGAGAGGCAACTACTTAAGCTGACATCATTGCTGAAAGAAGTGAAAATAGAAGGGCAGTCTCAGCAGTTTGCGCTCTTCACTATTAGGTGTGACTTTTGAGGACAAACAGATCACAAATAGTATTTCTTAAGGAATTATCTGTTTGGAGTTAACAGATTCAAAGTGTTATTAGTAACTGCAGGTCATTAATTCACACAGTGTACTCACCCATGTGGTTTCTAGACACTCTCACACAGTTACGTGCTTGCAGTAGCAGTTGGGAGACCAACTCAGAAGCACAGTGTCAAACTGACACGTGTCTGCTGGGTAGGGATCTGGAAAATCTCTCTGGGAATACTCTGATTTATGAGGAGTGTGCATACCTGAGTATAGCAGTCACCACACTCCCAGATGAGGTCTGAATCATACAACCCCTCATTGCTGTGAGTGGGTGCTCATGTGATTTCATCAGGCTGTTTTTCACTGCATTTATCTGGACTATGCAGCACTGCCAGTTTCTGGAGCAAGTGAGTCTGTGGATGGCTTTCAGGCACTGCCTTCCAGCACTTAACTTCCCTCTCTTCTTCTTGTTTTCCACTGACAGCATCACCCAAGCAATGTTTTGTGAATTTTCATTCAGACTGGATGTTTTAAAGAGCAAGCAAGAGAGAAACATCAAGAAAATTACCTTGAATCACCCAGTCAACACCAGTACATGACCAAGGGCTGGGAAAGGTCCTTTCTTTCTGTCTGCTAGGCTTAGACATCACATACCAGACTGGAGTATTTTTTCACTAATAAGTAGAAAAGGTATTGCTTTTAAAATAATGACTTCTTTAAAAAAAACCCAACCCCAAAACGTTTCATGGGCTTTTAGCTTGCAACTGGAATTCTAACCACTTGTAAGCTTGAGTTTCACTGGTGGACTTAAATGAACTTGAAATTTGCCCACAGCTCTGACACTAACATGTCACTGATGGGGAGCTGTAACTGACAAAAGAGATGACCTGAATGCAGTCAGGACCATGTTTCCTCAGCTAAAAATATGATTGACACTCTTTATTATTAGTTGAAAATCTCAACATCTTAAATATGTGTGACAAGTAAACAACAGTTTTTTACTGCATTCCCAAGCTGAAAAAGCAGCTTGCTGGGCAACTTTTGGCAGGAAACAACATAAACTCACTGTTACACCTGCAAACTAAGTGAGAAATAGTATGAGTGTACTGTGGAAGAAAAACATGTGTAGCTTAAGTTTCGCTTGATCTCTGATGAAAAATGGCACTTCATATTTCAAAACATCCTTATTTTGCTAGATTTTTATGGCTGTCATCTCAGATTCTTCTCTTTTCAAAATATCTTGGTGACATTTTTTTCAGGTTTCTGAAATCCCATCAGCATCTCTCACACTCTCACGCTCTACAGGGCTTGGCTGACAATATTGCTATAATATTGTGTTTTATATTCTTCTACCAGCCTTTATGTCTGGAAAATGCTGGGGTCAAAATTTAAAATATTGTTCCTTGATGACCTCAGATGACAAATCTTAAATAGGTTTTTAGGAGATCCTTCTCAATTATTTTTTAGTATCTATTATGACTATAATACAAGAATAAGAAAAACCATCCGAGGAAACATGCCTGGATTCACTGTGGGAAGGCAGATTTGCTTGTGTTAGAGGTATGTACATGTGAGTCATTTTGCAGTATGGTCTTCAAGTTATGGGATTTGAAGTCAGAGAGGGGGAATCCCACACGTAATCTTTGCTGAATAGGGAGTCACATATCTCATATCATACTGCTAAATTCAGAGGCAGTGATGAGTTTGGGAGTGTGTGTTGGGTTCCCTTCCCCAACAATGGGACTTTGGATCAAAGGAAACACTCTTGAGAAGTCAAGCTGTTGGGCCAGAGTGCTTCATAGGACCACTACTGCTCTGCAGTGGCTACTTGGGGTTGTGCCATGGGAGAGGCCAGAAACTGAGCCTGTAGCATTTGCTTTGACTATGTGCAAAACAAATCTACCTCTTGATTTTGCTACCTGTGATTAATGCTTAGTGCTAGTGGCTGATTGAAGTGGCAGAGATAGGTATTTCAAATACAGGTTGCCATCTATTGCAAAGCTCCTTTACCTGTTTTGGAAGAAACCTTTCAGTTGATAAATGCTTTAGGCTGGTTATTCAAATAGCACATGTTAATTAGCAAGAGGCCAGAGCCTCAGCTGAGGAGAGACACAGGCAAAACAGTGAGACTGGGCCACTGTAGGTATCTCCAAGTAGGTTAGATCACGGTATCTGTAGCATTATATTATACATATTGCCTGTTGGATGAGGGTTGTGGGAAGGTCTGTTGGTCTGTTGGAAAAGAATAGGAAAGTGAAGATTCATAGCTCTGAAACCATTTTGGAGCTGTTTACTAGACAGCAAGGCATTCACGTGTGATGTCCTCTGAAGGCTTTGAAGGCATTGGGTTAACAACATACTGTAAAGGAAGAGTGTCAGTCCTCTCATACACCAAGTTTTGGTGAATCTTTTCCTAGAGATTATAGTTCAAATGAACCCAGTTCTGGGCAGCCTCATTCTCCACTGCTATCCCTTCCTCTTTTGACCATACTGGTTTCTGCCAGATTAATTTCCAGTGCTATCTTAGAGATGTTTTTTTGACTGTTAGTCTCTCCTTAACCTGACTGCTGTTTTCTGTGTCATAACTCATTCTGCATGTCTTGCAGTCTCCCTGGACTGTCACCATGGACAACTAATTTCTATTAGTCCCTCTGTTTCATCACAAATCTGATTTTACTACAACTTGAAACATATCCAAACATCTTTATTTGTGCTATCATCTCTTCCTTCATTTCTTGTTCTGCAGTACTTACTGTTTTCTGATATAAACACAGGTTTGTCCAAAATATGCAATTAAAATGAATCTTTCATGGGCATTAATTAGTAAAAAACCCTTCAATACTTGTTTAAGAAGAGGAAAGATTTTGGTATGCTTGGTATTTCTCAGATATACTTACTTTCAGGTCACTTTCAGACACAAATTATCATTTGGGTGGTCAAAGCCTCTAGTCCCGGCTCTATAACAGGCTTGTCATTAATCTCCTATTTTAGCTGTTAGATGGGAATCGATCTGTGTATGATATGGTGTCTTAGCAATGGCTCACAAATCTCTCTCTGTCAAGGGAGTGCCCATATCACATCATAAACTTCGTATTCCACCGTGGAAAGTTCTCAAGGTTCTGGTCAAAGATGGTCACACTGTCTGGAACAAATTCTTTTTCTTCCATTGGATGCAGACATTATCTTAGCCAATCTTACCTGGAGCAAAGGACAGATATTTTTGAATGTGTTTTTATACTGAAAAAAAAAAAAGAGGAGCCACCAGCTAATATGGGTTTCTGTGGTTTGTTAGTCTGAAATGATCTGAGTACTGAATGTCAAAATACATGACATTTTTTAACTGACATTTTGAGGACATTATTAATGAAAAGTTCAGGTACATTCAACTTTCCATCTCTTTTTGGCATACAGCCAAAGTTCTGAAATGTCAAACTGGGAAGAAAATATTGTTTGTTTTGTTATTTTTATTATCATTGTCATCTTCCTATTTAATTCTGGATGTGTATTTAGTTCTGACACATGTTCCCGGACTAGCAGGGTCAGTAGCCAGTAAAGATACAACGCTGTAAGTGACTGGAAAGGTGTTGATTTAGGATAACTCTCATTGTAGCCTTAATGTTGGTGTTGAGTCAGCTTTTCATGGACACACCAACTCTTTAACTTTTTGTACTGCTTTTTCTCTTTTGCTTTCATCTCCATAGATCAGGATGGCTTTAGGGCAGTAAGTTGTTTAATACTACAGTGACTCACAGTGCTGCCATGACCTGTAAACCCGTGGAAATAGCATGAAATGCTAAGAAGTGTGTGTTATTGAAGAAAGTAGGTCTCTTGACAGAGAAAGAGCAGAGGTGCTAGGCACATCATCTCAACAAAATTCCAGCATGTAATTTAATGCATTAATGTAGTGCCTGTAAAGCTTTATTCATGTGAAATAAAGGCTAAATTATTTTCAAAGAACTTGCAGCCTTCCAGACCAAGAGTGCTAGGATCAGGAAAGATGTGATGGCCCTTTTTGTCCTCTCCTTTCCTCCAATTTCCATAACATTACTGGTGGCTGGATTCATAAATACATGGGACTCAATGCCCTGCAGCTATTCCCTGTCATCCCTCCATTCTTCGTGGCTAAAGGTGCTGTCACCATAGCTGGGTCACTGCTTGTGGAGGGTAGCATACATTGCTTACAATTGCATAGAGAAGCCTAGGAGTCAGACACAAGCATCCCAGTTGATTTTTAGCCTTTCTTTCTCGTGCCAGGATGGGGTTTCTGGTTGCCGTATCTGCCCACCTTGCTTGATTAGCAAGTTCCACCCTGAGGTATAAGCAAAATACAGAGGAATCATAGAATCATAAAATAATTTTTGGTTGGAAAAGACCTTTAAGATCATCAACTCCAACCTCACGCTGCCAGGCCCATCACCACGCCACGTCCCTCAGCACCTCATCCACATGTGTTTTAAATATCTCCAGGAATGGTGACTCCACCAGCGCCCTGGGCAGCCTGTGCCAATGACTAATAACCCTCTCAGTGAAAAAGTTCCTCCTACTCTCCAATCTGAACATCTTCTGGTGCAACTTGAGGCTGTTCCCTATTGTCCTATCACTTGTTACTTGGGAGGAAAGACCAACCCTGACCTGAACCTCCTTTCAGGTAGTTGTAGAGAATGAACATGTCTCCCCTGAGCCTCCTCTTCAGAAAAAGGATGGAGAAGGGTAGCCAACACAGCTTATTTTTTATTCTACAGTTATCAAAGTTTTGCTTTGTTTTTCTTGATGTACAAGGAGATACTGTCCTGAGAGTCTAATGCTCCCTGTGAGCAGTTCTAGCTCTTGATATCACTTTGGGAAGAATCCTCAAGCCCTGTGACTGTTGGCTCCGCAGCTCCCTTACTCTTCGCACATGGCCAAGCCCTTCCTCTCCCACTGGCTTCTTTTATTTGCTTCACCTTAGTACTCTCTGTTCCTTTTCTATGCTGCTCAAAGGCATTTATCATGGCCTTTGCAATGAAACATTGCTCTCTCATAATTTGTTTTTTTCTGTTCCTTGACTGTGCTTCTTGCACCTCTGGGTACAAAATAACAAAAAGGTCATGTGGTTTAAATGATTTCTCGCCTACACTGTTCTAGCACAGCAGAGACTGTCCATGTAGTGGGATAGTGTGGGGTAGCATTATTACTTCCTGATGTGAGGTCACATCATGTGGAGGTGAATTCCCCAGGCAAACACCAAATGGGTAGCAAGTGTCATTGGGTCAAACAGGAATCTTTGGCCATGTTTCTGTGGGAAGCTTGGGAAGACTTAGCTCTAGCTGCTACTGAGAAAATGGATTCCTATACTGCTTGCACTACCTCCAGTAATCCAGTGAATCTGCTCCAGCCAAGGAGGCAAATTCTCCATGAGATACCCTTGTCTGTGTGTTTATGCTCCCCTTTCCTTCCAACATCTTTCCAGTCAGGCTGGACAATGTAGTGGGACACTAGCTTCATCACAGTGAATCTCAAGGCAGCTTCATAAAAAAATCTGCTGTGTGTATTCCTTGCCCTGGACAGGGCTGTGATGGGTACATACTGTCTGGGTACCTATGTGAGTGCCTTTGAAGAACTGCCCTGTAAAAATATACCCTACAAGGGTGTTGGTGTCCAAAAGTTGCAGAGTTTTTGGGCTCTGCACTGGAGATTTGTAGGTGGGGACATAGTGCTTGCAGTTCAAGGAGGGACATATAGTACTGCTGCCCTCATCATTTGCAGCTAAACGTGGGCCACTCAGGTTGGGGATTTGTATCCCTGGGTGCTTCCTGGGTGTACATGTAAGCACACGAAGATCAAGCCTATAGCTGTTCTGCAGAGCTGGCAGAGCTGGCTTAAGATGATGAGTTGGGACATTGGTATGGAAGAGTCCTTCAGAAGCCTTTGTGAGCAGTGAGGTTGTGCCTTGGCTGTGTGGGTCGTGCTCAGGCATACGCTGTGGTGCATCCAGGCCTCAATTCCTGCTTAAAGGAAAGCAGTTGCTATACTTACGGAGGAAATTGGTGGTCACTGGGGACTTGTCTCCACTAACAAAGGCTCCATTAACAGCTAGGAGTATGAATTACCACTTACCTAGTCCCTAGTGTTTTACTTCAGGTTCTTTAATGCATTGAAATTGATATTTGTCTTTTCTAACCTTATGCTCAGAGACTAATTAGCCTCCACCTGTAACTGCTGCCTAACAGAATGAAGCAGACACTGAATGATGGGAGACTTTCCTCCCACTACACCTCTCCATCGACTCCATCTGGGCCTTATGGCCTCATGTACCTGCTGTAGTTAAAAAGATTACTACTCCCTTCCCACTCCAAGTCCAGCCACGTGAATAACGCATGATGCAGTTACCTCCATACACTGCACCCTTTCCTCAAATCCAGTCTCACCATGGAGTAAGCTCAGATGAGCACCTAAGCTTGTTTAGTTGGAAACACTCCTCCTGCCCACTGTCTTGGAGCTGAGGTCTGTGGGGCTTTTCCCTGTATAGCAGATACAGCCTCAAAATAGTATTTTCTTTCTCATTTGATACATCTAAAATAGGACAATGCAGTATGCATTGAAAAAAGAGGCTTTGGGTACACTGGCTGTGAGATGATAGTGTAAGTTCACGAGCATACTCAACCAGAGCAAATGCTAGCCCTATTAAAGGATTATATATAAAGGATTATAGACAGATGAGGAGTTAAAAGATTAGAAAATATTTGTCTAATATTCTGCTGGAGGAATATTGGCATTCCTCAGCAACTGACTCCCAGCAAATCACATCCATGCAGGCAGAATACAGCCAATAAATACAACATCAGAGAAGGAAAAATGGTGCTGTTGACTCCTGAACCCTGCAAAGGCTGTTCAAACCCTTTATTGCACACAGGCATTGGTAGAAGTGTAAGACAAGCATTTGCCCTCAGAACCTTTAGATTTGTTCTGAGAGTCATCAGACAGTGTTTGAAACACTTTTTGTGGGAAAAAAAAAAAGATAGAAATGGATGTTTGACATAGATTTGACACTCTTAGGACTTAAACACGGTGGTGTGACAGTTTAGCCGTGTGCTTCATGTTTAAAGATAATGAACAGCTGTTACTGCAGAGGGCACTGTGACAATACCCTTTCTTGGGAAATAGGGAGAAGATGGCAAGAAGACCTTGAAGAAAATGTTTCTTTAGAATCTGGCATGATTTTTGTTCAGTCCAGCCTGATAGGGCAGGTAGGTCAGGTAGAAGTCAGGCAGGGTTTGGTGGTGCCATGAGTGAGTTTCTGCTGCAGACTTCATGTGAACTGTTGTTGGAGGTGAATTTAACCTCAGGTTCACAGCAGCTTTGTACTCTCCTGTTTAAAGCCAATCCCAGAGTTTTGCGGGTTACAGACATGTGCAAACTGCAGTTTATAGCTGATGCCCTATTTATTTATAGACACTACTGCAAGGAAAAGTGTTTTGGCAGTGTCATGTCAGGGAATCACTGGGTGGAAGGGAAGGCATTAGAGGCATAGGTGAAAGCTCTTCACACATATCAGAGCAAGCCCCAAAATTCAAGCTAATTGTTTAGCCTGACACACCAGTTAATCAGTTGGTGTCATGTAGTTGCCAGCTGTGTACTGCTTTTCTACTGATGTTATAACAGCCCTATTGCTATTACACTAATAATATATTAGACCTAATTCATTCTCCCTTGTTACCACCACCTGCTTGTGCTTAGATCAAGGGCTAATGAGCAGTTGACAGTAGTTAATGAGCTTCTGCAGCAAGCATTTCAATTTCTTTGCTGCCTAGAATCAGTTATCTCTTCTGGGCACCACGCTCTGCCTCCCTGGGATATTTGGCACCGTTAGCTCCTCAGTGTGTCAGGGAGGAATCATCTCCATCAGTAAGAGATTGTAGTAGTAGGTGCTATCCAGATCAACCCTCCTATGGTGAGCTTTTGTTGTGCTTTTGCCCACAGCTTTCCAAATTGGCCTATAGGCCAGTTCAGCTGTGGCTGCTTTATTGGTGATGTCTCCAGCCAAACGACCCAAGCAGCCCCTGCTCTGCAGCTGTGGTGTCACTTTTCTTGCAGCTGTGGGCTTTGTAATGGTGCTGTTGGTGTGTCCAGCTCTGGTAGGGCTATTATGGTAACTGTTCCTACATTCTCCAAGATTTTTGGATAAAGATTAATGTGTGGATTTCTGATGGGGAAGAGGATCTCGTATGTGGCCAGAGATTTAGCAACAGAGTCACCACTTTCCTGCTCTTCCACAAGGACCCAAGTGTCATTGCCTTGCTGTGTGCCAGCTGTAAAGTGTTATGATTATAGTAACATCAATAGCTTGCTGATGCCAGATAAGCACATAAATTCCTTTGAAAATCAATGTGAAATGACTGTTCCAAGGTGGACTAGACACTAGATGGTATGTATATGCAGAAGTACTGCTCACCTACCTTGCAACTCTGGTCGCAAATAATTTTTCCAACTGCCACATAGTGTCTTTCAAGCCACAGGGGTGTGATTAGACAATGGAGTCCAAATATTTGGCTGGCTGTGTGAAGGGATCATTAAAGGGCACTTGGACAGTGACTTGGAGAGGGTGACTATTTGAGGCAAGGCAACAGGCTGGCAAGTTGTGCCACCACTGCCTGAATAATAGTCACAGCATGCTTCCCCATCTTTAAGTATTTCCTGAGTTCCAGGCATTTCCTTAAAGATATTTTCCAAATTTCTCTTGTGTTTTTTTTTTTTTTTTTTCAGAATATAGTCTGGGGAATTAGCTCAGGTTTTCTTAGAGACAGGATGAAGAAAACACAAGAGATGTAATGAAGAGCCCACCTACAGACTGCTTTGTACTGTGTTGCTCAGGAAAGCACCTTCACATTGCTGCTAGGATTGCTGGAGCAATAACTTTGTGCTGTGAAGAATCGCAGTAAACATCTCAGCAAAACAAGAGAGTTTACTGAGAGTAAAATCTCTCAGTAAACAGTCTGGCATCTCAAAAATTACTTGTTAACTTTTTTTTATTTCACAAAGTTGTGCTCATCTGCATATCAATGTGAACTGTTTTTTGGATTCTCTCTTCTGAACCTATTGGAAGTTTAAAGCACCACAAGAAACATTTAGACAATTAACTATCCTTGTGATTATGCATGTAAAACTCTGTTGACACAGTTTTTCTCTCTACGGTGTCAGTTGTGGCTCCCAGAGCCATATGGAGGCTCCATGGTCTTCTGTGGTTTGAATCTAACACTGTTGTGTTGAAAGCAGTGTCTCTGTCGTGTTTGTGCCTCTGTCAGAGAGACTGACAATGCTCACATGGACTCCCTGGAGCCCACAAACCATCTGCAAAGGCATTCTTGGGATGGCCAAAACCCAAGGTTCTTGGGCTGTTGGGACCTCACAGCGCAGCTGAGTTTCTGCTTCACTGAGCTGCTCACAAGCATGTAATTTTTACAGCCCTTATCCCAATGGCTGTGCTGTGATCTCAGAAACATGGAACAATAATGATAAAAAGAAATTCTGATCGTTGTAGACCAAGATGGTGGTGATAACCAATACATAGCAGAAGTGAAGATACAGAGAGAGCAGCAGTACATCACCAGAGCGAGTTTTCCTGGTGGCAACTTCCATGTCAATGGGAAGGCAGAAAGAAAAAATAAGTACACAAAAAAAGTTGATGTCTCCTCAGCCATTTTTGAAAGCACCATCCCAATTCCAGACTTTTATCTGTCTTGTGTGATAGATATGATAGTGTCTCATGTCGTATTAAGAGCATATTCATTCTCTTCTACTATTCTACTTTAAGGAAAAAAGACAAATTATGCCTTGTGAAGAAGCCATTTGCTATAAAGTGTAAAAATGCTTTAATATTAATATTTTATAATAAAATTCATGACATATTATAAACACTCTATCAAGCATTTACAGCTGAACCATAGCTGAGAATTTGGACTGGAATAAATAAGCGAGGACACAGCTAGTATGAAATATACATCTTAATTTTATAATTGAGTGTGCTTTATTCTTTACACAAATGGAATGGATGCGCAGAGTATTTACACATAACAGGAGTGTAAGCTGGACAGGGTATTGTTGTAAACTCCAGTTCAGATTTTGAGTACCCCACACTACAGTTGGACCGAGAAACATCCTGCCAAAGAGACGTGCGCTGGCCAGCGTGCCGGATGGACAGGCTGCTGCGCTCCGAGATTTGGGCCGGCCGATTCAAATCCAGGAACACAAAATAAAAGGTTGCTATCCCACTAAGAGCCAACAGTGTTGTGTGTTTTTTATGGTTTTTTTTGTTTGTTTGTTTCTTTTTTTTTCCCCCAAATGTCTTGCCTGGGATGCTGGCTACTACTCATTTGCAGAAATGCTGTTTTATACCAGAGCAAGTTGCCTTGTGCTGCAGGTCAGGGCCAGAGGGCGAAAGCTGCTAATGCAGTGTGAGGGATGATGGATCACATCTCATGCTCCTCACCTTAAAGTCTCAAAAGGGCCAATGGGGAAGTGGTTCCTATTGCTTTTGGCGAGATGTCAGAGAGGCTGAAGCTTTCTGAAAACGCAGCCACAGCGTTTGGCCCATAGGGTGTCTTTGTTCGGCAATTTCCCAGCACTTACCTCAAAAGGATCTTGATCCATGACTTGGCCCTCTGAGTGCTACAGTAATATAAGCAGTAAATAATGATGGTCAGTGCTGAGCTGCTGTTTAATAGCGTGGGCTTGATGTTTTACAGTAATGCTAAAAAGGAAGTGTACTGGAGAGGATGGATGTATAACTTCAGGTGGTGTAAATGGGATGGTCTCCATTGACGTCCCTGCTCATTGCAGGAGGGTTGAACTAGATGACCATTAAAGGTCTTTCCTAACCCAAACCATTACATAAGTCCGTGATTATATGAAATCAATGGAGAGACTGATTAACACCAGCTGAGGATCTAGGCCATGTGCTGAATAGATTTTAGAGGCTTTCTGCTGTTAGCTTTGATGCTGATTTGTGCTCTAAAATGAGAACCTTTTTTTTTTTAACATAATGACAACCTCATTCTTACTTTTGAACTAATTGACAAGATGTCTGATTTTTAATGGAACAGGAAGATACATTTATTCACCAAGGCATGGGCTTGAGCACATAAATGCAGTTGCACAGTGAACCGCATGCATAACGTGGCAGACAAAATGTTCAAGAGAAAAAATACTGAGATTGAAAACTGTAAAGGATAAAAGACCACTTTCTGTGAACACAGCAGATATTATGGCTTTTAAATCTGCAGCTTAAAAAGAAGATTGAGATGTTTTTCATCAACACTGTTTTCCTACAGATATCCTCATGTGTTGTCACTCACTGAATCCTCTGGTCAGGGATGCAATTTGAAAAACAAAAAATAAAACACATGTAAACCAAACAAAAAGATACAATTTGACTGAGTGCTGATGAGCAAGTAACAGGGAAGGTGTTACACCAACAATTTCTCCATAGAAAACAAATGAAAATAGGTAGGTAGATGTTGTATAACTAGGACACTGTTGCTGGCTCGTAGTGGTTATTAGCTCGGGTTCCACACTGCTCTCCAGGATGAGGATTGGAAATTTCAGTGCAACGGAGAGATTTCTTATCCTTGACTTTCACAGGGTGGTTCATAGGACCCTGTCCACACCGGAGCATCAAACCATGCTAGCTACAAACACAGTTACACCACAGAATATTGATCTAGAAACAGCCTTTACTACCACAGAGATTACAAAGCGCTAGCATGGACAGGGTACCTCTTTAGGAAGGGGGAATTCAGCAAGAAAGGGGCTCTTTCACTGGTTGATGGTCACACCGTTAAGACCAGTAAAGAGTGTCGTTTCACTGAGCCCTGTTAGCAAACTCTCAATGAGTCAGTGCACGGAAGATGCTTTGTGGCAAAGAGAAATAAATAGGTTTAATTTTGCACATCTGCACAAAGCTAGCAAGACGTCGTTGTGATCATTCATGGGTGGACAAAAAGCTGTGATAATTTTGGTTCTGCTTAGACCCTACGGTGCTACACATTGTGCCAGAACATGAGAAATAGCACCAGGGGTGTGATCTGGCACTTTTCCTAAAGGGTCCAGCATTTGCATTTGTCTCATGTTTAGACGCTTGCAGGTCTTTTAAATGGACAGAAAATGAATCTGATTACACTAAGCTGTGTTAACACCAATATGGTCTCAGGCTCCAATTGATGTGGGTAGTGAATTCGGACATTTTTTTTCTATTCCTTTTTTTTTTTTTATTCCCCACCAGATGTCATTTTGCATGAATCTTATGTTCCTCTTCCTTCTCCCACAACCACCCAGTATGATCTGAACAGCTGCAATGCCAAAATGAACTGCAGCTCTGAGGATGCTGAAACGTGAAATGCAAAACGTCAACGCACAAAACAAATGGGAGTACAAAGTCCTAAGGGAAATAAGACCTCTCACTGCTTCTCTTGGTGATTTGTTTTAAATATGTTTTATTTAAAAAAAAAAAAAGAAAAAAAAAATAAAGTGCAATGGCAACTCTAAACTGGAAGCACAAACAACAGACAGGGAAAAATAAATAATGTTACTACAGTAACCGAGGACTGATGGAAAAAATTGATTGTACTCAGCCATAGTGTTACTGTTCACCATAAAGCACAGCACGTGACAAAGCAAAACAGTTACTAGTAGGATAGTACCGTAAAAGGTTGCATGCTGAACTAAGAAACAAAGAAGCAGATGTGACTGATTGCCTAAAAACACAGCTGAAAATTAGAATGAAGTTCCTGCTTTAGGATACTTGGATTTTCTTTTTTTTTTTTTTCAGGTCTGGTGGGCTGTTTCCCAACCTGGGGCAATAGTATGTTGCCAGCATGGAAAAAAAATCCATGGCTTCCAAAGATCTGGGGTCACTCTGTGGATTTTTGCAGAATTATCCAAAACTGAAGCTTTCATTCATTTATCTTTTGATAAAAAACAAAACAAAACAAAACAAAGCAGGTTTCTAGCCCTTCTGGTTGCAAAGCTCTTTTGGAGACTTAACTGAAACCCTTGTTCATAAAGCTGCGCTGGCCAGGCAAGAAAAATATTAGTAAAAGAAGTATGAACTTCTCAAAGTTACCTTAGTAGGGCAGTAAGTGAGAGGCCAACTCGGGGCCACCAAAATGCCCATATTTTTAACCCTATCACTGCTGGTGGCTATATTGCAAACATCCAGCTAGTCATACTGTCTGTGGAGGTTGGCTGGATATACCTGTCAGCTAGACAGGGTGTAGAAATGTAAGCTTCAAATAGACAAGTAACTGAGGAGTNAAAATGAATCTGATTACACTAAGCTGTGTTAACACCAATATGGTCTCAGGCTCCAATTGATGTGGGTAGTGAATTCGGACATTTTTTTTCTATTCCTTTTTTTTTTTTTATTCCCCACCAGATGTCATTTTGCATGAATCTTATGTTCCTCTTCCTTCTCCCACAACCACCCAGTATGATCTGAACAGCTGCAATGCCAAAATGAACTGCAGCTCTGAGGATGCTGAAACGTGAAATGCAAAACGTCAACGCACAAAACAAATGGGAGTACAAAGTCCTAAGGGAAATAAGACCTCTCACTGCTTCTCTTGGTGATTTGTTTTAAATATGTTTTATTTTAAAAAAAAAAAANTTTTTTTCAGGTCTGGTGGGCTGTTTCCCAACCTGGGGCAATAGTATGTTGCCAGCATGGAAAAAAAATCCATGGCTTCCAAAGATCTGGGGTCACTCTGTGGATTTTTGCAGAATTATCCAAAACTGAAGCTTTCATTCATTTATCTTTTGATAAAAAACAAAACAAAACAAAACAAAGCAGGTTTCTAGCCCTTCTGGTTGCAAAGCTCTTTTGGAGACTTAACTGAAACCCTTGTTCATAAAGCTGCGCTGGCCAGGCAAGAAAAATATTAGTAAAAGAAGTATGAACTTCTCAAAGTTACCTTAGTAGGGCAGTAAGTGAGAGGCCAACTCGGGGCCACCAAAATGCCCATATTTTTAACCCTATCACTGCTGGTGGCTATATTGCAAACATCCAGCTAGTCATACTGTCTGTGGAGGTTGGCTGGATATACCTGTCAGCTAGACAGGGTGTAGAAATGTAAGCTTCAAATAGACAAGTAACTGAGGAGTCTATTTAGCATTTGCCCTTAAAACGTCCTTAAACGTTAAGGTTACTGTAGCCACCAGCTAATAAGCATCAGACTCCTGTGGTGCAGGAGGCAGGAGTGTGGGTTTTCTACAAAACTTGGTCCAGCAGCAGCAAAGGCAATCCAGTTTACTATCATAATATCTCTTGCAGTTGTCCCTTTGTGAGTCAGAGTGAAGAATGGAATCAGCATACAAAGGAAGGGCACCGTCAAACAAGAAAAAAAGAGACTTCTCTCTCCCCTTCCATGCACCTCAAACTGCAATTCCACAGAGTTTCCCCAAATCTCTCACAAATGTCCATTGCCTCAGTTTTTTGCTTTTAAGACCCTTGTTGACTGTGAAATGAATGAAGATACAAGTTAGTTGGTGACCTGCCTGCCTGCAAAGAGAGGGAACAACTTTTGGTATTTCCTTTAAAGAAACTGTAAGAATTGTGAAACGTTTTGGGGGGAAGCAGGAGCTCCTCCAAGATAGAACTTATTAACTGCATTCAAGCACTGACATTTTGCTTCTGAAAAAATCATTGATTTCAGTTTAAAGGTGCATTATCCTTTTGTGCTCAGAAAGGGTCCTACAGGGCAGTCAATTCAAGAAATCTTTCCACAGGAGTTCATCATGATTAATTAGAGCCAAGGGAGAGGATTGAAACTGAGAGAAAAACAAGCTGACAACTACAATTTAAGGAATTATCTTGCTTGTCATTAATAATAGAGAATCTGTTATGGGAAAGGGATAATGTAACTTGATGGTCCTCTTTACATTTTACAGTCACGCAAGGGCGTAAATATTTAATCTTTCAGTTAATTAATCTTTACAAAATATCTCACAAAAACATTTTTTTACCTTTAGAAATTAGTTTCTATACATCAATATATTTTTATTTTTTATAAATTATTCCATCTTTAAGTGCCTTCTATCAATATAAATGATAAAATAGACAATCAAAAATTGTAAAGCTTTTCCCAGTTGTATCCCTCCTTGTCAACATAGGTGCTGTGAATCCTCATACATGTGTGTGTGTGTGTCCACATGGAAACGTCGTTGTGTGCACACGTGTGTGGTGTGAAATGTTTCCATCCTCTCCCACCCCCAAGCTCCACCAAAATAAAGTATATTGTTAGTATTTCCTGATGCAATAGTGTTTCCAAAGGGGAAAAAAGAAATGCTTGACATGGTTTCAGAAATCATAAGATGTGCATAGTTACCAAAGTCAAGGTGTACCAACTACAAATGTGCAATGACAAGCTTAGAATAGGACCCACCTCCCAGTCAAGTCAAAGAGCGTCCTACCAGTGACTTCAGTAGGAAGTGGACCAAGTACTCTGAGTTTGATTTTGCAAGGTGCGTGTGGCCCTGATCTAGCAAAATGCTTAAGCCTGTGCTTAGCTTTGAGCACATGAATAGCCCTACCAGAACTGATGGGGCTGAATGGCATTGGGAAGGGTCACAAATGACTCCAAGTCAACGGGCTACTGGTGTAGGAATTGGGGTCAAGTGCTGAGCGCCTTGCAGGATCAAGCCCTATATGAGGTTCAAGAGCTGGGAACTTCTCTTTAAAGCAATCAACACACTGAGCTCAGCCATTGAAATTGATCAAAATGTCCGCATGGGCACAGGAGGTGGCTAGCTCCCCTTGACAGAGAGTCTCCATGTCAAAAGTTTATACCTACATGTGGTGCTCTGAGCACACAACAGATTTGCTTTATATGGTAGAAGTCTTTTTATTCCTACCCTTTGACCCATCAGTGTCCTTCATGGCTTCAAACACTTTGTGTTGTACATTCATCAAAATTCACATTGACTGCAAAGAACATAAATGCAACAAAAACAGGAAAGCCTCCAAATAGTATATTATAGTTTTCTTCTAAATATTCTCCCGTCGTAGTCAGAGGTGCAGTGGCTAATTTATAATTTTTCCTTTGAAGGAATCCAGATGAAAGGCCCAGATTGTTCTTCAATTACAAGTTTGCATTGATTATATATATCTTCTAAGCTATCTCCTTGGACAATAGCTGCAGTAAGAAAACATATCAACATTTCTTTTAATCGATATATTCTACAGCATCCAGTGTCAGCAGATATTCAGTGTAACCATAGATACTGATGAAATGAGAAGAAGTAACAGAACATTGTGATACTGTTGATTGTGGAAAAGTCATAAACCCTGCAGATGGCAACTCTGTTCAAACCAATGGCACCTTCTCATGACAGAGGTCTGTCCTACTGCTTGTAGCGAGAAGATTGAGCTAGGATAGTTTTGAGAACTAGCAGGTCTGTCCTATGTGAGGGCAGAACGGTAGTTCCCACTGTTGCAAACCAGAACTATATTTCTTTTGATGCAGAAACTACTTCAACAGTGGGTAGCAGCAGATTTACAGCCTATTCATTTCTTATCCTAGTTAAACACACTTTGGGCTGCAAAAGTTAACTAGATAAAACCCAAACTGATAGAAGATAAAGCAACATAAAGCAAATTCCTTGTCTGTCCAGCAGAAGTCTGGAACGGCAGTTCAGATCATGTGCAATGTCAGCATGTGGAGGGTCAGCTGGGGACTTTTGAGAGATCTACAAATGCTAGTTCCCTGGGTAGGGAACTGTCCAAATGCTCAGGTTCATGTCTTATATTTGCTGTTTTCTAGGTCAGGAAGAAGATATCTTTCTCTTTCCCTCCCATAATCCATAGCTTGAGCTCTTGCCTTGAGCTACTGAGGAATTCTTTGGTCCGTACAAATGCAGTGATGCAATGATTTTAATAACTTCATTAAAAGCAGTTTTGGGTCAGGGATCTAATAAAATTAATGCATAGTTATTCCTTCAGGGTATGAAACTTTGGAGAAGTTGAATGCCTCAACTGTTCTTGAATTTCAGGAAAACAATAGTGTCAAGCCAGGAGCCCTTACCGTGGGCACGCTATACTGATATGCACTCTAGGCCAGAGATAGAGCTGATACAGTAGTTTTGCAACAAAAACCTTTATACCTTAGGAAAAAAAGGTTTCTAATAAAAATATACCTGTAAAATATTCTCCAAATTCTTGTTCTAGTTTAATTGCTCGATCGTAGGTTTTCTTAGCTTGCTCCTCTGTGAGACGTTTATTCATTTCCCTGGAAACACAGAGGAAGTTTAGATTCTTACAGCTTTCTAAAACATACATCCAACCGAATCGCAGGTGGATTGAGATCGATGCAAGAATCAAGCAGTGAAACTCTTCCATCAGTTCATGGGCAGTTTCAGTATTTTAAATTTAATTTCATTGTTATGTAGTATAAACCTACGTTTCCAGACTATTTCCCATTTCTCCACTAATTTTCAGTTTTGTGTTGACTACTCTACATTAACAAACAAAATATAAGGCCTAAATCTGGTGACTGCTAACTTGTGGCACCAGGAACCCGTGGCTAAGTCTGAGAACCAGGAGGTCTAAAGGTCTGAGCAATCAGAGCCCTCTTGCCTCAAGAGCTGAAGCTCCTCCCAGATCCACAGCTGGCTGTCACAGCTGAATAAGATTGTCCAAAATACTGAAATGGAAGCTGGGTTTTGACTGTGGCTGGGGCCAGGGAAGTGAAATAATAATTAAAAGCAGGATTCTTCACGCTGAAGCTCCCGACCCTGTAGAAGGAGTTCCAGAGTCATTATAAACCATGTAAGGAAGCCCCAGAAGGACCCAACGTGTCTTCCACAGAGACTTCTTGGTTCAAGTTGAGTTCCAGATACTGTGAGTAATCAAACTGAGTCTTTCCATCAAGAAGAGCGGAATTATTTATTTATGTTTTCTTTTCCAACCCTTTCTGATTAACTAGAGAGATTCCCAGTCCAGTGTGTCATGTAAATTCTAAAAGGTATTGTGTGTGAATGTTTGTAAAAATACTGACAGTGTCAATAACACAGTGATTGCCACCATTTTGTTATTTGATGGAACATTTCTGTTTCAGCGGAAGTGTTATTTAATAACTTTAAGAAATGAGTGATCTTGCCTATGCACACTCAGCTTTTAATACCACTACATACTTGCAAAGAATCAGGCTCATACTCTGTCACTGCCTTACACATATATGCCTGCAGATATGCAAATGAATCAGCAATAGTAAATAGACTTTGTTCTAGCATTTTTTTTCACAGCTTAGATTAATTTTTCTTGATGGAAACTTTCTGAGGCAACTAAGAAAGCAAGAAAAGGGAACATCTTGTGTTCTACATAAACCTGATTTAATGCCTTGCATTGAATCATATGATTATGTGTTAATGAACTGTATACAGTATGACAGGGGTGATGCATGTAGGAAATTATGTGCATGATGGTGCATAAAAAATGATCTATAAAGTACCCAAGAGTATGAAGTTGCCACAGCTACTACTACGTGGCTTTTGAAAAGTACTCTATAAGGGGTTCAGGATGCAAAAAAGTATTTCTAGAAATGACATAAAGCCGTCTATCTATAGAATTAACCATACAGCTGGGAACACTGCTTAGAAAAAGTCTCTCTGGAAATATTATTGCAAAACAGAAAGCAGGTTTCATAGAATCATAGAATGATAGAATGGTAGGGTTGGAAGGGACCTTTAGAGATCATCTAGCCCAATCCCCCTGCAGAAGCAGGTCCACCTAAAATGCAGGTTTAAAAACAAAGATAAAAAAGACTTCTTTAGAAATTTGTAATAGTTATTTGTGGAGTAAATAAATTGGTTGAATATGCACTGATCTATGTCATGCTGTGTCATACATTAAATTCGTAATACTAGTGATTCTATTTATTAGGCCAATTGCTATCTAACTGAATTCAGCTGGGTTTCTCATCAGCTCTGCCTACTTGAACATGTCTTTAGGTGACTGAACCAGAACTGTCTTGAAGTAGCATTCAAATAGCATTGTAAATTCTTATGCAAACGTAACATTTTATCTCAAGGATACTCAGCCCATATTTTAGTGCTAACAACATCCTCCTCCTTCAAGATCTTCTTCTGCTAAATTTCTGAGAAGCCTTTCTCAAGATCCTTGAATATCAGAGGGCAAAATACAAATAAAAACATGAAGAAGCATTTAAAATAATAAATAACATAAGCAGAAATTTGCATTGTATATGGAGGGTATAGATTTGCCTGGGGTGTAAAATTGTGCAAATGGTATTCATGCCTCATTCCTTCAGGAGGAAAGATGGACAATGAGGAGAACTGTGGTGTCCATTTTTCATGATGAATTAGAAGTGCTGTCAAACAACAGTCCTATTTTTTTTTCCTAGCCTGGGACCTGCACAGCTGGTGAATTTAAAATGCTGGCAAAGAGCTGTCCCTCCAGGCACATTTCCTTCTCTGCCTGTGAAGAGCTCACCCAGACAGCCTCTTCATTACTGCCAGTTCTCATTTCTGTGATGCCACCAATATCCCCTAGAGAGAGAGGCCAAGTGAGAGGTACCAACCTCAAAGGTAAACCTGTGAGGTGGAGACATGTAAAGATGGGAAAGAAAAGAAGGGGAATCAATTTGTTGACAGCTATTTGATTGTCAGGACTTAATTTAATTGAAGAAAGCAGAATCGGGAAACATCTAACTCAGGCCCAGTGTGCTGATTACTTTTACATTCAATAGCCTCTTATACCCTTGCACTAATGTAATCATTAGTGTTACCAGGGTATTTCCACAGAACCAGTGTTAACCACCTTTCAAGTAAAGGTCTAAGCTTAAAATATGCTCCCTTCACACTTCACTGTCAGATGAATGCAAAGGAACATATGAATCAATGAGAATTAGACCCTTCAGTTTTATGTGCTAATTTTGCCACAAGTTAAATCTTTTGACTTTGTTTCTCTGCATCTTCTGATAGCATTTTTTTTGTCTTTTATGGTTTTACTTTGCTGTTACACTAGCTCTCAACTCTTTTAGTTACTTTGCTGTTACACTAGCTCTCAACTCTTTTAGTTATGGCAGATAAACCTATAGTTTTTGTGTTGTAGTAGTTGCATACATAAAAAAGTAAGAACAGGTGCACTGTTGCAAAAACATCCTCTTTCTATTCTCATAGAGCACTGATTCACCATGTTAAACTTCTCCATACTAAAATGATACTATCTGTTCGGAAGTGGTTATGTCTGTTCATCTATGCAACTCACTACTGCTTATGCCAGGGTATGCATTTGTTTATGCAGACCCTAAGTGACTTAGCTTCATTATTAAATAAAATAGTTGATTTTTATAATTATGGGCTCAGAATTATGTCATTACTCTCAAGATAGTTCTTTAAACGAATTATTCTGTTTCTGTTAAACTTCTCATTTCTATTAGAAACTAATTTTGGGTGCTACTTGATTACAGAGATACACATTAGATAGATTAACTAGATAAAAGATTACTTGTAGAGAGCTGGCTGCAGGGAATAAACTCATTTAGAATGCCTGACTTCATTACATTTTTCTCTTTTTTTTTTTTTGTTTTCTAGCAATTGGATTGTGCTTAAACAATTTATTTATATAAGCCATATTACTTAAAAAAAATCTCAAGCTAGTACTGATACACAAGGACTTTCTGTTTCACAAAAGTTTGTATTTCTAATTAAAGGTGCCTTCCATGGGGTATTTCCAGAAGAAAACGTCAGATAACGGATTTCACTTTGCCTCTACCATCTTGTCAACACTGAGGCAGTTTTAGATTTGAAAGAGTAGCTTACTTTTGATTTATATCATTAAGAAAAATTCTGCTAACTCTGCATAACTTGTTCAGTCCTTAGTGAAATATTAGTATTGCTTTGGTTTAATGACAGGATCATTGTCATAATATTTTGCATTTCATTACACTTTTCAGTCAATCTGTTCTTACATCAAATCAATTAAATCTTTATGTTATTGGCACATTTCTGGTTGTCTAACATATTTTTGGCATAAGGGCCACTTTAATTTAGTTTTTTTTTCTTTTTTTTACCACTCCAGATGCAATGTTAGCATTAAACAAACAGTAGAAATATGATAGCAAAACTGTAGGCTGAGGTCTGTCTTAAAACTGCAGAAGACAGGCCATCGAACTGCCCCTCCTCTTCTATACAGCAAGATAATCAGATTCGGACTGAATTGTAGAGCTGGAAAAAATGTCAAGAAGTCATTCAACCCAAGATAGTTTTGGTCAGGATGGGGCTGTGCAAGTACCACACACTGGATACACAACAACCTTCCCAACAAAGGGCAAGGCCAGGAAGGATGAACATTTGGTCATGGGATGGGGCATGTTAGCATTCTCCAGCTCTGTCACCCAATGGTTGTGGGCACATCATAACCAGCTATGGGCTCTTCACAGGAGAGGGGATGCCTATTTTTTTGCTGTGTTAACAGATAGCTAAGGCATCAGGTGGCCTTTGCAGATACTTTGCTAAGGGGAAAGCACAGAATTCAAAATTTCATCCCTATCACAAACTAAGATGATAACTTGTGCATCACCATGGAAAATAATTAATCATGAGGTATTTTATCCTGAATTTTAACCAGGATAAAGATTACTTGCCTATTTCCTCCTCAGTCCTTCCTCCTTGACACTAGGTAATCTCTGTTCCTCCTCCACTTCCAGGGTGAAATGCAGAATCAGGCTAGTGCTCCAGCCATACCCAGCGAAATAAAACAGCTGTGTCTTCTTACACAACAGTGATGTTAATGCAGCCCACAGTGGCAGTGTCCTTTTTTTGCAACTGCATTATCCATCCATTCATATTCCTGTGTGCTCCAATCAACTGCCAGATGATTTTTCTGCAGTGCTACAGTTTAATTATTCTCTCCTTGTACTCACACATTTAATTTTCTTTCCTTTGTCTGTGCTGAATTTCATCTTACAGACCTTACACTGAGTTTTGCTCCTATGCTCCAAAGTGCTTACCACCTCTCTCAGTCCTGAGTTACTCACAGATTTACAAAAGTGTTGCCAAATTCATCATTCAAGTAATTCATGAAAACAACAAGTAATCCCAAATAGGGAAACCCCTCTGGACATAGGCTTCCAGGATTTCTGCTTTCCTTCTAAGTTTAACAGTGCCACTTTCAGTGACAGTATGGCTGTGCACATGGTCTCTAGTGATTCCCTCTGGACTATATTACCCTAAGATGCTATTGAGAACGTCCCATGAAGCCAGAATAAAAGTCAAGATGCAATACAACTATTGATATATATTCCATCTCACTGATTGATTGATTTGATCTGCTCTTGACACACAGACATTGGCTACCTCGTAGAACATTTTTAATCTCTCAGTTATTATATTTGAATTGCTTAACTGATCCCTGCATTCCAGTGTTTTTCTGACTATTGAAATTGGGTTGCCTGGTGACAGCGTGAAGTTGGCATCTTTTCCTCTTTAAGAGGTATGTCTGCCCCTCTCCAGCCTCATGAGTCCTTGCCTGTCCTCTTATAGACCTTAATGTAATTGAAGGGCTGATGAAGAGGCACAAACTGCAAATGTGACACAGGTTTACCCTTTGGTTCACTTCCTGTAACCAGACTCTACACCTCAAAAGCAGCCAAGGCTGGGTGGCACAAGCCGTGGCACAAGTCATGCCACATGAGTCCTTGGTGAACTTGCTGCACAACTTGGAACAAGTACATCATACACTGGCAAGCAGTCCTTCATGGTCCACCATGAAAACCCAAATGTCCCAGTGAGAAAGGTTCAAAGGCAAATTTTGCTTGTTCTTTGAGATGCCAGGATACAGTGGATGGCAGGCAGGGAGAGCAAGTCTCCGCTGTTCTCTCTTCTTCTTGCTGTTACTCATTTTACAGTCACAATCTGGAACACAGGAAGTACTACCTGAACATGAGAAGAAGCTTCTTTCCTCTGAGAGTGGGGGAGCCCTGGCACAGGCTGCCCAGAGAGGGTAGGGAGTATCTTTTTCTGGAGATTTTCAAAACCTGCCTGTATGCCAATGATGTCCTGGGGTGCCAGGTCGAGGGAGGTTCTCCTCCTCCTCTACTCTGCCCTGGTGAGGCCTCATCTGGGGTCCTGTGTCTAGTTCTGGGCTCTCCAGCTCAAGCGAGAAAGAGAACCTCTGGAAAGAGTCCAGTGGAGGGCTATCAAGATAATGAGAGGCAGGAATATCTCTCTCAGGAGGAAAGGCTGTGAGAACTGTGACTGTTTAGCTTGGAGAAGGCTGAGCAGTGACCTTATTAATAATTATAATGGACACAAGCTGGAACATAGGAGGTTCCACTTGAACACAAGGGAAAACTACTCTCCTGTGATGATGACCGAGCTCCAGAACAGGCAGCCCAGGGAGGGTGTGGCATCACCTTTTCTGGAGGTTTTCAAAACCTGTCTGGACATGTTCCTGTGCCCCTTGATCTAGATGAACTTGTTTTAGCAGAGAGGTTTGACTGGATGATCTTCAGAGTTTTCTTCCAATCTCTACTATTCTGTGATTTATAGGACAGACAAAATATTGACTCAAGACCTGTGCTGTGCCACTTGAGACTGTACCCTGAAAATAAAATGCTTGAAGGAGTTTATACTTACATCAGAGGTTCCCATGATTTAGGCTTAATGAAGATAGCGATGGGATAGAGTTGTGCAACTTGTAGTCGTTTGATAGCATTTCCTGACACATCAAGTATACAGTGCTTGCCCTGTTGGAAACAGATGAGGATGTGTTTATTTTTGCAGAGTTTGCTGCAGATGAGCCAAAAAAAGGGTAGCAATTCTGCAATGCAGTCCCCTGGAATGGGGCCATTACTGGTACATCAAGCAGAGGGACCCAAGGCATGTGCTTCACTCTGATGCACCCTTTACTTTGCTTTGGTGCTGATGTGAAATACACACTGGGGACATGGGAACAAATGTGGTCTTCGATTTTTACTGGGATGAACTTTGTGTGTGTGGAGGGAGGATTTTCTTTGGAAATGAGGAAAAATATATTCATAAAAGTGATAGGAAGTCTATGTTCTTACTGGTTAATTCATTCTTATTTCTGTCAAGGATTCACTGTGTCACCTGAGGCAAGTAATTTAATCTTTCTGTGCTTCATTCTTTTGCCTCTGTGAAAGTGAGATAAGTTTATTTACCTGTCTTGCAGAAGGAATAGGGAAGGCTGTTTTGGGGTGTACTTGAGGCACATTTTTAGGTTCCTGGTACTACATCCTGGTACAGAAAGCACCAAGGATGTTGTCATTCAAAGTCAGAGACTACTTGTGGAGTCATTATAAAGCCTATACATATTAGGATGCTGTTTTGCAGATGCTTTATATGTTAGAAGAATTGTGTTTGAAATTCAATGTGGAAACAAAATAGATCATGGTCAAGAAAACTAGTGCCAACCTACCCTTTCTGCCACAAATCTCACGGACTGGACACTAGTTCCATATAAATTATCATTGTACTGCCCAGCTTCTATAAACTTGTGCTCTTGGATATCTTTTTCCATTTGTTCTCTTGAAATGACAAAATGATAATCTCTCCCATCCACTTCATAGTCACGCTTTGGCCGTGTGGTATCTGCATGAAACAAAAGACAGGATCAAGCAGCCTTAAAAACACTGAATGCCCAAACTGCTGCAATTAAGGTTTCCTCAGTGGACAATGCTGAGACTGTTGCAAGTGAAGGTGCGCCATGTCTGGGAGCAGATCTTTAGCTTTTCAATAGATTTATGACAAGAATGCTGTCTTTCTGAAGTAATACCTTCTGATGTTTACTTCCAGTCTATACTTACAGGCTAAGATAAAATTAGAATTTACCAGAATTCCACTTTTTTCAGCAGAATCACACACAAATCCCCCACAAAATACATTCCAGATTGTAAATAGAATCCTATTACAGAGGTAAAATAAATCACAATCTCCTCAATTTAATTTAGCCTTAATTATAAGGCTGATTCTGATCTCATCTAAAGTACTTTTAAGCTGTTGTATTTGCAGACAACGGTTTAAAATGAAGTAAGACTGCAATCAGGGTCTGAAATAAACACTCAGCAAGCTCTAATGATCCAAGACATAAACACTCTGCTAAATTCAGTGTTCAATATTGCTTTCAGATTAGACAGTCTAGATCTCACACAAACCACAGATTACTCTGTGTAATTCTTGATATATACTGTGAAACTGAGTTGAAACTTTTTACATTTTAGCAGTATTAAAAACTTTTATTTGAGAATCTACAGAACAAGTGATGAGTAAATAGAATCAGTGTCTAGAAGGCTCTTGCTTTTAGAAAAACCAGCTACAGCTTTTGGGCACAATTCTTTTGAGAAATTCTTTCCAGACCTTCACAATCTTCTTTGTTTGTTTGTTCTTTTCCTCATATCTTTTTTTTCCCAATGGAAAATGCTTTCGGGAAACTCAACTACGTATAGTTCATGGATGCTACATTCACAGCAATTCACTTAATGTGTGGCATCAAGAAATACAGGTGACTCAAAGAGTAAATCATACTTACGTGGTACACACGACCCAAACTTATCAGGGAATTCAGATATCAAATCGTCGTTGATCCGATCTTTCATAGGACCCAGAATAATAACTGGCCTGGTGTAATTAACTGAACAGCAAAAAGAAAGGCACATTTTGATAATCATTAATGATTAATCTTCTCACAGATGCACTAACCAGAGATATCGCCTTTATGTATGAAGTGAGAATTTAGGTGTATATTTTATGGACGAGTAAATTACTTGTTACGGGTAAGGAAAAAGGGATGAGTGCCACTCATTTTGCAGAGCTCTGTGATGGTGCATGGACATGTGGTCTGCTACGTGGAAATGTACAGGTTTGCTATTGCTCAACAAGGTCACTCCCAAACGCTTGCAGATGAACTCTCATGAGGCATGGAAAGGATGTTGTAGGATTTTTATCTCCTTGTTTAAATGAATGCATCCTCCATTAAATCACGTGGGTGTGCTCCCACTTACAGTTGCCTTCCTGGAGGTTTATCTGCCCTGGTTAGAGGCACATATCACAGGAGAAAGAAAATAATAAAGGCTTCTCATGCTTTGCAGTAAATCTAGAAAACCTGCTTCAGCATTTTGTAGAGTGATGGATGTATTTAGTAGTAAAGTCCATGAGAGCATACTGGTTAGGGTTCTCAGAACATTAGGAAGTAGGGGCTAGTGAGTGAGACTCTTACATCATTTCTTTTGTATGTGTCAAAGTGGCCAAGGAAAAGGAGACACAATGAATCAGACTGGCACAGCAAGGCTTACTGCTCTGCTGGCCCCATAAACATGAAATGGAAAATATAAGTGACAGAAAAGCAGATGGAACTTACTTTCTTGTCTGGTGACAGGTTCATAAGAAAGGATGCAGTCTTCTTGGCCTCCTGATGAGAGAAGAAAGAAAAGAGAAATTGAAACTAACATGTCAAGTGCTTAAGCTTGATAAAATGCTTCACATAGAGACAAATTGGGTTCAACACTTCCCTGTGATAATGCTCTCACTAGAACCATTCCAAACTACCTCATAACTTTAAAGTGTGGGGATCGCTTTTTTCCTTCTCCTCCCTCCCCTGCTACATGTTTTAATTATCTTTGCTGAAATTGGGATTTTTCAATGATGGGTAATAAGGCTTCATCTATTGATTTGATAGCAAGGCTGTTTACAAGGACAGCACAGAAATATAAGATGCTTGTCCAATTGTTAGGGCCCTAAAATGATGCTGCAGGGCAAATCCACAGGCTACCTAAACTGAAAATTTTTTATCCTCAGAATATATGTATTTTGGTTTATCATCTTTCTGTGCATAACCTCTATGGTCTGTTTGATTCATAGCCTGACATCCAGCTGTAAGCTACTTTCTGACCTTTATCCTTTCTCTGAACACAAACCTCACAGTATCATATTTTACACATTTATCCTTCCCTCACCCATGTCAGGGCAGTGCTGTTTCCTCAAGGTGATGTTTAAAAGCTGAGAAATTTTCCATGAGAAACAAGTGGCACTATATGGATCATGACTTGAGTGCAGGTGTACAGCCCCAATGCCTCACGGTCCTCTCTTCTATGAGAGTGCAAGACGAAAGTGGGGAGAACTCTTCAACTTGCTGCAGGAATACTTCCTGGACATTTTCTGGATCGATGTCACATACTTGTTACCACATAAGGGCTCTGGCAGGTTCTAGTATGACCTAGGCTTAGCAAAATTAATTTTTATTCAGTTCAGGGCTTGTCTCTGGGAAGATCCACAGAGGTGATTTTACATCTAATTTAGATACTATAGAATCGTCATAAGGGGTACCAGGGCTCTATAAAATAGGTGAGATTGCTTTCATTTCATCTGTGTACATGCACATAAGTTTGTGTTGCATTATTCTGGTGGGCTTCTGCCAAACCAAAGTGTACACACACAGGGGAAGAGTGTTGCCTGACACCAGGTAGGATTTAGAGGGGGCTACACCTCACTCTGAAGCAATCTGATTACTATCTGAGTCACTTTTGAGGCTCCATTAATGATATTGGCAGGATTTGTATTGGAGGCAATGCTTAAGAACCTGGTAAGTACAAAACTTTTTGTGGTTTAGTCTTAAGCTGACAAGTAGCCTATGTCTCATAAATCTCATACACCTGATATGTTGATAGATGTTTTTTGAATCTATTAATTAGACAGATGTGAGAAATGTGTAAGAAAGCTTTTCAAGCAAAAATAATTTTCTAATGAAGGACAATGACAAAAAAAAACCCAATTAAAAATGGTACTGATGTGTTAGGAGAGAGGGAGAACAGACAGGGCCAGCTCCAACCTAACGATGGTGCTGAAGCAGCAGAGGAGAAAACATCATTTTTAACAAAAGGAAGAAATGAGACAGCTTTTGAGGACAAGGCAACATAACATATAAGGAGTGTGGATAATGGATTTTCTTCTCTATTTGCAAATGTTTTATACTGTAATTGCTTAACTTTGGCTTTTTGCAAAGTTAGAAAATGGGAATTATTGTTACACTACATTTTGTGCATTAAATTGTACTATTTTCCCTTAAGTTTCTCTGGGAATTTTATGAGTCATATGAAACTCTGGATGTCACATTCCCTTGGAGATGAAATGATTCTCTCTCAAGGCTGGGTGAGCATGTTCCTGCCTGGGTGAGCATGCCCCAGCCCCCTAAAGCCAAGGTGATGGTCTTAAACAGCCTGAGAAAGTCAGTCTTGGGCTGAGTGTTGAGGCTATTGTGTACTAAGCATGTGGAGGGGGTTGTGTTTCTACTTGAAAATATTTCTTTCAGTGGCAAACAGATGTACAGAAAGGGATTAACTTCAGCCAATTTCAGAAACTTGTCATGAGTGCTTATGTCTGAACTGTTCCCTAGGCACCCTTTAGAATCAATGGGTGCCTACAAATAGGTAGGTGCTTATACTAAGGTGTGAGTCATCTGACCTATTTTAGATGTCTGGTTTGGGATGAGAGAAAAAGTCAGATGAGTATATTTATATCCACTATGCCATAACAGCAAGGTCAGACATCTGCATTTAACAGTAGAATCCCATGGGAGTGACAGTGACAAGAACAATTGAAGGAAAATAACCAATAAGTCTGACACTATTGCTTAAAACTTTCTCTGTGGGCTAATATTTGGCTTTGGCACAGAATTATAGCCAGCACAATAATACCCTGTGTTTTGCCCAGTCTCTGGCAGACGTGTCTACATGCTAAAGCTGTCGTTGCATCCATGCTAACAGTAGGGTGTGGGCTATTAAGATAAAAAAGCCTGTCTTTTCACAGAAGTCCTGTGAAACTTTGGTCAGACTGAAGGCAACACAAAGGCTTCAGCCCACTCAAATTGTGCTGAAGCTTAAGCCATTGGAAAGGGACATCTTTCTGACTGCAGGCTCTTCAGCATTGAGTTTCAGAGTAAACACAGGGGAAAGCTGCACCATTTCCACAACTTTACTGTTGTGGAGAAAGGCCTCAGGAAGATCAAGTTTGTATGTGAATAAAATCCTTCCAAGCACTATCTAGAAAACCCTGTGAGTCCCCAGAGGCTGATATAATAGAATTACAGAATGGTAGGGGTTGGAAGGGACCTTTAGAAATCATCTAGTCCAACCCCCCTGCAGAAGCAGGTTTACCTATATGCACGTTAACTGTACCAGATGGCATTCTTTCTCTACTCAATCAGTACTGCATGGTTTTGAATTAGTCCATAAAGTACTAAGTAGAATGGAGAGCTATAGAGTCAATCAATAATTGTTTACCACTCACATTAATTAGCACAGATTAGCTATATTGATCTGGAAAATCTTTGTGAAATTTAACAGATAAAAAATGAGAAAAAAGAAAAAGCCCTTTCTGTAGGTTTTTGGCAAGATCCCTTGCTCTTCAGTAAAATTCCACCAAATCAAAAAGAGAAGAAAAGAAAGAAAAAGAGGGGAAAAAAAAGGGAGACTTTCCTAAATGTAATAGGAGTAAAACTATTGGAGGGCTTTCACTTTCCTGGGATCACTATGGTTCTGCTTCACTTTGTTCTTGGTTTGCCTGTTGATGATTGCTGATGCTTTGGAATAACCTGGAGTTTGTTATAACTTGTAGCCTCTATAAATTGGGTTGAGAGTTCCTGTGTGGTCAAATAAGTTTAATAAGGACTACTAATTTCATCTTTTTAAAGAATTTTATGGTGTTTCAGAGGGGGGTAACCTTAAAATAGATTGAAGTTGTTGCCTCTGTTTTCCCTTTCTGATGAGATGGCAGAGAATCTGTAAAACACTAAGAACCAGTTTCGGTGTAGACCTGGCAGATATCAGGTATTTTTCATGTAACCCATAAATAAGCCCAGTTTCCTATTGTCTTGCCATTGTGCATCCACCATGTAACCAGACATCATCAAGCACCTTATGCAGTGTGAATCCATGGGTTTTGGCATCCTATTAATGACTGTGAATGATAAAATCTGTAAAGGGATCTAAGGCAATAAATGAAAAAGAAAATAGTACTTATGAAGACAGCTAAAAATTATTATTTTAGAAAAAAATATCTAGATGAGCCAAATCAATTTGATTTTTGAACTCTTGCCTGAATTTTATGTCTTAGATGGATCTAAAATCAAAGAAGCCTTATTCTGTCACCATCCCTGTTGGTTTTGGCCTAATGTATGGATTACCTGAGTTGTACTTGCAAGATCTTAGAGAAATCAATTCCTATTGATTTATCTGCATAGACTGCACTGCACAGTCAATATCCTAGTCTCTATTTGGCTCAGAGTCACTTTCCTGGACATCTAGTTATGTAAGTAAACACACAATTTTTTGGAATATGTTGATATCTGTGAAAGGCTGGAAATCCAATAGAGAAACAGATCATCAGTAGTCTGAGAAAGAGCTTATGACCGAAATGTGATCTATTGGCAGTGTATGTTTAAGATCAATATAGCTTGTGAGGGCATAAAATAAAACTTTAATACTTGTGCTAGTTCGAGTGTGCATGAATAACATAGTGATTCTTGGGAGTGTACAAGTATCCTAATTAGTGGCCTAGCATAACAATTTGGTCTCCTTTAACCTTGTTCTGAGTCTTCAGATCTTGTTACAAGAGTGACTTGCTGACAGAGGGTAAAAAATTATCTAACAGTTTTCTTTATTTTTAGTTTTTCTTCATATATTGCCTCTCTAGGTAATTGGTGCAATCACAACCAGTTATGTAGTTAGGCTAAATAGATGTGTGTGTGTAATTTTGATGGCAGCTGTAAAAACCTTTACTGAACTATGTGCAAGAATTTTATCACACATTTGCAGAAGAGAGACTTGAAAATTCATGCCCATTATGAAAATCATGCCTCAAAAAATAAAAACTGATGAGACCACAGGGAAAAGTATGTTCTTATAAGCTTGGTTTGGAAAAGAAATCTGAACATTTTAAGTTACAGTGCTCAAAATAAACTTTCAATCATAGTTTGATTAGCTAGTTCAGGGACAAGGCAAAGTTGGCTGTATTGCATTCATATCACAAAAAGAACAACTTTCTGCTAGACCAGGACTTTGTATACCACTCTGCAAACTTAGTTTTATTGCTGAGAACAGATGCAAATCAACTAGCACAGTTGTAGCCTTCAGATTAGCATGGCCAGTGTGATGCAGCAGCTCAGCCCTTTTCAGATCAGGCCAGAATTTGTTCCTGGCTTAAAAACAGTTTTTATTTTTTATTAAGAGACAAATTCTGCTTTCAAATATGTTTGTAATTCCCTCTAAAGTTAATGGAGCTTAAGATAATCTATTGTGATAAAGAATCCCACTATTGGTTCCAGATCTCTTGCTCGTTACAAACTCAGTGTTGAGAGTACTGGCAGAAGAAATCAGGTTCACTACCTGCAACAGCCTGGTTGCTAAGAAGCAGTCAAAGAATTTTCTCTTGAAATTCCATAGGAAGACTCAAAGATATTATTATTTTGAAATACAAAGTATCTGACTTCTGTCAAGAAGTTGATGTTTTAACCCCAAGCCCAAGACATGAGCAATACTTCATCCAAATTTTTAAGTAATGTATTTACCTAAATAAATATGAATTCATGGGACTATCTCCTGGAAAAAGCCCAGGGAACAGCCTGGACAGTCATCAGAAGCCTTCAACAAGTTTTTGCAGTTGTAACCCTGTTTTGGAATGGTTCTAGGAATGGTCAAGTAGTACGGGTTTTAACACTAGCTACTTTTCACTAAATGCTCATCAGGAAAAGCAAAAGTTAGAGAAACATGTTTAAAGCAATTGCCAGAGAACCACTAGAAAAAATGCAGAATACTTCACTCTAGATGCCAACTGGCCTGTTTTTATAGGGACAAATATCAACGTCTGCAGAAGAGTACAAGGCACTTGCCAGTCATTTAGTACCCCCATGCTTTTCTTTCTGCTGGCCAAAGTGTGAATTCATGGTTTCATGGAATCACAGAAGCATAAAATCATTTAGGTTGGAAAAGATCTTTAAGATTATCAAGTCCAACTGTAAACCTAACACTGCCAAGTCCACCACTAAACCACATCTCTGTGTCACATCTTTCAAATACCTTGAAGGATGGTGAATCAGCCACTTCCCTGGGCAGCCTCTTCCAATGCCTGACAACCCTTTTGGTGCTGATATCCAATCTAAACTTCCCCTGGTGCAACTTAAAACTATTTCCTCTTTTCCTGTCACTTGTTACTTGGCAGAAGAGACAGACTTCCACTTCACTACAACCTCCATTCAGGTGGTTGTAGAGAGTGATCATGTCTCTTCTCAGCCTCTTTTCCAGACTGCACAAGCCCAGTTGTTTCAGCTGCTACTCATCAGACTTGTGCTTCAGACACTTCCCTAACTCCTGTGCCCATATCTGGACACACTCCAGCACCTCAGTGTCTCTCTTGTAGTGAGGGGTCCAAAACTGAACTCAGCACTCAAGGTGTGGCCTCACCAGTGCTGAGTACAGGGGGACAATCACTATCCTGGCCCTGCTGGACACACTGTTTCTGATAGAAGCCAGGATGCCATTGGCCTTCGTGACCACCTATGCACACTGTTCAGCTGTCTATCTCTCTCAGATCCTTTTTTGATGGACATATTTCCAGCCACTCTGCCCCAATTTCACACAATTTAGAAAGCAGTGAGACAGGCAATCCCTTAGAACTGGATCCAGTTCTAATGGCCATTGGGACAGTGTTGCAACCCCATACAAAACCCTTGAGTTCTCCAGCAGTTTTTTACTTGCTTCCCATGAACTTTTCAGCTTTATTTTTTTTTTTCNTTCCAGACTGCACAAGCCCAGTTGTTTCAGCTGCTACTCATCAGACTTGTGCTTCAGACACTTCCCTAACTCCTGTGCCCATATCTGGACACACTCCAGCACCTCAGTGTCTCTCTTGTAGTGAGGGGTCCAAAACTGAACTCAGCACTCAAGGTGTGGCCTCACCAGTGCTGAGTACAGGGGGACAATCACTATCCTGGCCCTGCTGGACACACTGTTTCTGATAGAAGCCAGGATGCCATTGGCCTTCGTGACCACCTATGCACACTGTTCAGCTGTCTATCTCTCTCAGATCCTTTTTTGATGGACATATTTCCAGCCACTCTGCCCCAATTTCACACAATTTAGAAAGCAGTGAGACAGGCAATCCCTTAGAACTGGATCCAGTTCTAATGGCCATTGGGACAGTGTTGCAACCCCATACAAAACCCTTGAGTTCTCCAGCAGTTTTTTACTTGCTTCCCATGAACTTTTCAGCTTTATTTTTTTTTTTCTCCTGTTAGTGTGTACCATTTCACCAGCTCACAAACTGAGGGCTAAATGACATTGCAAGTCAATGCACATGATGTCATGGTAAAATAACTTCTAGTGTCTCACCCTGCACACACAAATTCTTCTCGAAGTGCTTCTACATCACACTGAAGAACAGCTTTGCAACATGTCTGGCTCCAAGAGGAGTTAAACTTGGCTCTGTAGCAGTGACTGATGCTGGGCCCCATTCCCAGATACTCAGATCAAAACAAGAAGAGAAGAAATAATAACTGTGTGTTGTGTTATTCTACCAAGAATGAGCTTTACACTGAGCATCTATTGGTATTGTATTGGTCTTGGTATTGTCTTTAGAAATAAATAAATTAGAAGGCAGTGAGGAATGTGCCTTTGGGAAATATTCACAAAGTCTGATAATTACTCTTCCCACAGAGGGGACATTTATAAGCTTCTACTGTGCTGAGTCCTCTCTCAACAGTCCTGCAAGATCAGAACTGTAGTGACATAAGACAACTTATTTATGATAGGCCTCATGTCTCTGATCTCCATGCTCTCATATTTTGCTGACTGTCCTCTCTGACCACCTGCCTCTCCCTCTCCTCTGTCTGATTCTTCTCTGTTCCCAAATAATAATTTTCCTAGGGGAGATTTGCTGCAATGCACTACGTGATGGGACATACTGTTGACATAGTAGGGTTGAAAACAGAGTAATCAGATAAACTCTTAAGACCTCCACAGAAGATGTGCTGATATACCATGGTCATATATTACTTGAAGACAGTCAGTTTAGAGTTTGTGGCCATCTGAAACAATAATTTCCAGCTGGTAACCAAAACTGGTAGTTTCCCAATGTCATAACTTCAAATTGTAATTAGGCCTTTTGGGCACCAGGTCCTGGATTTTAAAGCCACTTTCATTTGGCATAACCTAAGATTGGTTTCCTCTGTTGCTAAATGGCATAGCTCTCCCACAGGCAGAGAAGGAAGCCCTGCCTGCATATTCTCCACCAGGCAGAAGTTGTTGGACATAGCAATGATGTGTGGAGAGCTCCAGCCAATAGGATGTAGGCTGCATGCTCCTGGGATGAAACAGAAGCTTGCCCAGATGCATACAACTCTAGAAGGAGAGTGCCTGCCATGGGCAGTTGTTGCCCCAGCACTACTTCTCCTTCCAAGTATCTATATCCCAACTAACCTCCCCAAACCATTCTCTGTTTTGCACCTGAAAATGTGTACTTTGTTTCAAGCTATCGAATAGCCAGTGAGGAACTGCTTATCTGGTCTGTCTCTTGGAGAAATTTCAGAACTGGCTTTTGTGGACTTTACCCAAATATTTGTCTGCAACATGGCATCCCTGTTAAGACTTATTTGGGACTGCTCATTAGGCATAGGGTGTGCTCAGCCACCAGCTTGGATCCTCCTATGGGCTATTACCTTGAGCTCTTCCTGAAATAAACACATTTGGAGCAGATTTGACTCAGGCAAACTTTTGAAAATGTAATTATTGACTCATTCCTGATTGTAAAGTCAGTCTGGGGAAAGAGCATCTTGTGTTTCAAACCTAAAATCCTCCTCCCCTCCTCAGCATGGGAAACATTAAAAATAAAGTAGTTCAGAACTGGATCTTGGCAGTTCAAGAGCACCTACTGTTTTCTTGTGATTCTGGCAATTGCTTTCCAAGGAAACCTTTGCAATACAAGAGAATACAGACTAATTTACCATTTCTGAATTGCATAAGATTAGCTGTTTTTTGGAAACAAACCAGTGTTTATTAACAGAGCTCCACTGCTATGCACTATGTGAAGACTAGTAAATATGAGGCATGATACTGATGATTACCTGAATGCATGTGGGTGCTTAGCATAAGTGCTGAGTGGCAGGAAACTTGATTTGCTAAGCAAATGGCTTGAAAAAGTTTAACAATTTAGTAAGAAATCTATCCTTTGAATTACTCTTTATTACAGTTCCAGTAGTTTATGCCTTATTTTTTTGCTTGCCTTTTCCAGAAAAATAGTTGTATTGGTTACATTTTTGGATATCACTAATAATTACTCAGAAGGTACAGTCAGCCTTTTGGCTGTATGATCACATGGTGCCTGTAATTCCAACTAGATCAGGTGGCAGGGTTGGGATCTCCGCTTACAGGGAATCAGTGTAATTCGGTGATGGTGTCTAAGGGAGGTGAAGATCTATCTTACCTTTTTTTGAAGACTTCAGTATACTTTAGGTAATCTGTACTGCCAAAAATTAGGGGCCCAACAAGTTTTTTGGAACTGTTTTTTAGCCCCTCATACAGGCATGCAGAAATGCAAATAAAAATTGTGGTCTTGTAAAGAAGATGTCTCTTGAGATTTAACTACAGACATGGAGTAATTATGTTGTTAATAGATCATCAAGCAACTGACCCCTCCCTGCTGAAATACACTTCTCATCACTAAACCAAACAATCCTTTCACAGGCAACCTAAATGCAAGTTTGGTTTTATGTCCCAGAATACATTCCAAATAACAACCTTCCTTCCTTCTCTGATAAAGGACACTAGTTTTCTTTTATAGCTTTGTCCTCAAGATGCAGTCGTAAATTTGAATTCCAAGCCATTTGCTCCAGCTGTCTTTTTAACATTAACAAAAGTGTAGCAAGGAGAGAAACAAAATAAAAGAAACAAACAGAACAAGCAACGCAAAGTAAAAGGACTCTAATGAAAGCAGTAACTTACTGTAGCTACTTTCACTATCGCTGGCATTAGAAGAAACATGTTCTGCAAGAACAGTACAGCAAATTAAAGAACATAACCAAGCACCACAGAGCTGCAGAAACTTAAAAGAACTGCCACAGTCATGCAAAGGTACTTCAGCAGAGAGAAAATAAAAACTATGCAGTGACATCACCTGGAAACTTAGATAATTTACTTTGGTAAAATGAAAGCTTTCTCTCTTGTGGCATTTCAGAAAGAGATTACCTGTACTAGCTGGTGATATGCGTCATGGCAAAGCCATGTCTTTTCTTAATGAGACAATTAATAGCATCTCAGCTAATTTAATTTCAAAGTATATCATGGTCCACTTGAATCTTGCTGATTGTCTTGAGTAATTTAATGAAACCTGAGTGTCTGCACATATTCAAACTATCAGTAACATGTGTCATTAATACACTGGAACTATTCCTGATAAACATCTAACTGTGTTCTTCTTTAATCACTGGGTGCTACCCTAAAGGATTAACAAATTAACATGAAACTGGTTTCAATATCAAATACTGTAACTGTATATATTTCATTCTGTCAAAAAAAGATAAATAAAGCTAAGACAAAACTAAGGAAAAAAATGGAAAGAGTCTTTTTTTCAGACATCATCTAGCCTCAGGATTTGAAATAGAGTATGAAAATCTTTAAAGATCAATCTGGATGGGTGAATAGGGATATAAGAACTATCATGATGGGTCAGACTGGTGATTTGGCAAGTCTGGTATTCTGTTTCTATCATCATGTTATTTAAAGGAAGGTGCAATCTATATAATATGAAGTTGCTGTTCCCAAGCTGTAGCCATCAGACAATTTATAGTCAGCCAGAATTTCTTACATGGCCTCCAGAAGGTATGCAGAAGCACATGAAATAGTAGTTTTAATAGCATCTTTGGTAAAAATGCTGATTACTTTGCACCTGAAAGATCATTTATTTAGAAGCCAATAGTATAATGGTTATACAGTGGGGAGCCACCCTGAGTTAATGAGAAAGATACAGGGTTTAAATAGACAATGAGTATCAATAAGTCACTTCCTGACAAACACCAGGAACCAAAATTGGTTCAATATTTGTCATTAAATCAGTGGGAAGATTAGGCTGTGGGTGACTCACAACATCTACCTGCAACTTTAAACATTCCCAGCTCATAAAAGCCAAGAATCCCCTGGGATGAACCCAGAGTAAACCATACATGGATGTCATGAAAGATGACTATGGGAACAGTACCAAGATCACCTCTTCTCTTCAAGGTTCTGCATTTCCCCCACATACCAATCTAAAGGCTTGGTGTTCATAGAGTGGGACTGACAGAGTTACTGGAGCAGCAGAAATGAGAGGAGGTGATAAAAATAATAATAGAAAAAAATTGATCTTGAGATAAGTAAAAAGATTAAAAAAAATAAACTTAGATCTTGCAGAATTTATTTTATTGATTTTTCCAACATTATTAGCATGTCTCAAGCTAATATGCTATACAGGACTCTGAAGAACTTTATTAAACAAGAACACATATCCTTCATGGTAGGAACTCTCATAAAAAAGCATATCTGAGTTGAATACTAGTGAAAAGTGAACAGATAGGAATGCCAAGAGGTGTGTCAGTAATTGAAAGCTAGGTGCGATATTAACAGAGAAACTAGAGCCTATGTAATACCTCTGTGCTACTTTTCCCTCAGCAATTTGCACAATTCATTTGTTTCCTTTCAAATGATGGGATGTTAAGGAGATTTGTCTTTGTAAAGACATAGATATCTAGTAGGCTTATCAGATCAGGAGTATTCTCTTTAGACAGGAAAGGATTTGCATTTGCTGTTAATGAGCTGCTATGACACTTTACTTAAAGTAGCAGAATGATTAAAATTCAGGTGGCAGTGACATTTACTGTCTATCACTGACAAAACCAGTCTTGCAGAACTATTCTCTGTACAAGAGATGAAGCTTTCATCTTTCAGTCGTGAGCTACTATAATGGCTTAAAGTTAAACCATTAGAAAGTCTCTTCAAGAAATCAATCAGAAATGGAATAATCTCTACAATTGTGTGCATGGATGCGCATTCCTGCAATTAAAAAGCACAGACAAAACAGTAGGCGATGCAGTGTTAACATTCATTCACATTTTGCTCCAATTACTTGGCACTTAAGGAAAAGGATAAGAACTGAGAAAGAAGCAGCCAAACACATGCAAGTGTCATTCTTTCAATTATTCAGAACTTGATACAGAGTATTTCTATTTGTATAGAAATGAGCTGCAAATATTTTAATGAGTACAATTTTTTCCGGCCTAACTTTCAAGGAAGCAAAACTCTTTCTGAACAATTATCTGACACATTACACATTCTGCAATGCCAAGTCTTGAGATAGGATTGCTGCATCAGAAAAAAAAAATGATTAAGGTTGTATGACAGAGAATAGGTTGCTAATGGTGAAATGGGTCCAAAATTAGCTTTGCAGCATGGTCTTCTCTAGCCTGTAAATGACTTCTTTCATTAATAACAAATACTAATCTAAAATCCAGCAAAGTAACAGACACTCCCATGCAAAAAGCTGAAAATGCAGAAGCAGCAGCATAAAATAATTTTCTATTGATCTCCTCAGGATGTGAACAAGTGGAAATGTTTAACTTTCCCTTTAGATGGAGAGGGAGGGATTGTTGCTGAAAAGAACAGTCTAGGCAGCAAAACGATTTCTAGGTATGCTACTCTACAGAACTGCCATGATGGGAGCAATAACATACTGTCAGAAACAAAAGGTGTTATTACAAAAGAAGTGAAAGTGTCTGCTAGATACATTGTATGTTATTTACCATTGTCATGCAGAACAAAACGATTGAAACATTTTTAATGCATTCACAGCTGGGTAACAAATAAGACTCTATCTTGTGCATGCTAGGAGTGGAGGGTCCTCAGAGAAGGAACAGAAGCCAAAACAAAACAAAACAAAAAGAAAGATTTACAGTGACCATTCCTGGGAACTTACTCAGAGTCTTTGTTCCATAACCGTCGTCACCTAATCCGGGGATGTCCTGCACGGAAGTCCCCAGAGAGAGCAATGAGAAAGGAAGAACAGCCGCAGAAGAGGAAGGAAGAAGTCAGTGGAGTTGAAATGGATACTACCATGACTGACCATGTTGATTGAGCAATCTGGATCCCTGCTTTTTTTTTCTTTCTGAAGCAACTTTAGACCCATAGTCTATGGGAATACAGCCAATGAAAGAAACAGTGACCATGATACATGACTTTTGGAGCTGTGAGGAAGAAGGAACACCAGATAACCAAAGTTCCAGAAATGATTCTCACCAGATAAATGTAGAGGGAAGTTATTAGGAAAGAAAGAAAGAATATTTGGGCTTGGTTCTCTGTACAATTTAAATGAGCAGTAAGTGTCCAGGGAGATACACATTCCAAACTCTGATTTACTTATTTAAGCAGTTAGCATGGTTGCTTCATTTAATTGTTAAACTTTCAGTGAAGCTGACCATGACAATCAACTTGGAGAATGTGAAAGGCAAAAAAGAGATCAGAACAGACCTTTTAAAAAGTAATAATTTAGTTTAGTATTGTGAAAGAAACCACATTTGCATTCTTTTTAGCCAGTTCTGATCTCAGAATATTTAATCACAGACAAATTTGGATTTCTGACGTGTCACAACAACTTTGAGGAGCCACATTTGCTCTTCCAGAAGTTAAGGTCACTGTTTATTTTTTTCTCTTGAAATGGTATTTCCAGGGATGGAATGACCAGCTGGATCCAAACTGCAGTCACACATTGGTCACAGTAGTAATACCTGTCCTGCCTGCCTACGACAGATATTTGCCTAGATGTGTGGGATACTGGTATCATGCGTGTCACCCATTTTTTTGTGCTGCTGCATGTGACATCATCTCCAAGAAGTTACTTACGTTCTGGATCACTTGTTTCCTGCTCACTCTGCTCCTTGCTCTTGTAGAATGGGAATTTTCGTGAAAAGATGAAGTTCTTTTTACGCTTGTCATTGAATGACTGTGAAGGAGAAAAGGCATGGGGCAAAAACAGGGACGTCTAATTGTTGTCACACTCATGCTGACAAAACAACTAGTTTGTAAAAGTGGAGAGAACTGTAGTGACTCAAATCAGTCCAAACAAAGTGGCTGCAAAGAATTAGAAGTGGTTGTGGTGAAGTCTGCAGGTTCAAGGCAAAGCCTGTGGAGACTGGATCGATTTGATTACAGAGGTCACAAATCACAACTTTCAGCACCTTATTTGGAAACTATTGTGTTTTCCTTGTTCAAATGAAGGGCTACAGATAGCTCAGCATGCTTTGAGATCAAGCTACTCATCTTTAATCACAGCAGACTGTGTACAGAATTAATTAACTGTCTGAAAAGAAACAGGCTGTAAAGAGGAAACTGTGCAGTAGGTATGTGAATTCAGTCCTGTGCCAATTTAAATAAGATTTTTTTTTAATGTGACTGCTACTGTTTTCATAGTGTTTAACTTGGCCTCTTAATTGACAACTTCTTAAATATGGTTTTTTTTTGCATAATTAAAAAATACTTTGCTTTATACATGTATATTTACTCAGTAGGTTCCTATGGATATGCTTTTAGTTTTACATAATTTAGAGCTGGAATTCTGCTGATAAGCAGTATTTCATTGCTCGTTGAACAATATGTACTGTTTTGATTCTTCAAATGAGAAATTAGTATGAAAGAGACTAGATTTTTTTACAAGATAAAACCTTTGACTTTATGAACAGTTACAAGGGCTCATAGCACTGTACTATGCAAAAGCATATGACTACTATGAATCTTAATTCAGATAGTAAATGAGGAATTAGGATCCCTATATAGTCAAGTGAGAGAAGCTGGCATTTCCAGAGGGCACCTACACAGAGCTGCAGAGAGGGTTTAACTGGAATGTTATACGTTGTCCATCAAACAAGGTCTTACCCTGTTTCCTGTACATATGCAATGCTCAGAAACAGGAATTTGCATCACCTCCAAGAGAACAGAGACCTTCTTAACTCATTTAGAAAACCATTCTCCTGTGTTTTTCATTGCTCAAATGAATATAACCAGCATTCATCTCCAATTCTGAAATGGAATATATTTAGAGTTTTAGAACACAATTGATTATCTTATGTTTTGGAAGCACAGCGTAAAATGTGGTTTAGAAAGTGTATTCTGAGAGATGTGAACTTAGGTACTGAAGTTGCTATTAAAATAGTTGTCTACTTGTGTCACAAAAGTTTCATGCCACTTTTACATTTCAAGCATATTTAAAGTTCAATAACTGAAAATAAAGAAAAAAATGCACATGTAGAATAATGATCCATGAAAATCTCATGTATGTAAACATTCAGTGTGAAATTAATGTGGAGGTCATGCAAAAATAATCCAGACAGCATGCAATTTCAAAACAAAGCAAATATGAAAGAAAGCCAGAGGAAAACAAAAATGCATATGAAGGATTAAAGTAATCTATGGATGAAAAGAGGACTGACATGCACATTACACCACTTTAATGACCTAAAGGATATAAATAAATTAAAATGTGTTTTCTGTGATAATTTTTTTCTATTTTTCCAAAGAAAGGAATGTAGCATTTTAACATTTCCCATTGTGAAAATGAATTTGACATAGCAATACTATAGGAACTACACTTTAAAAGGGAAAAATGCTAAAAAAAATTTATATATATATAGATATATATACACAATAGCACCTCAGAAAACAAAGGGGTTTTAAAATGACAATCAATTAATTACCAAATGCTATTTCACTTTGAAATCAAAGAGAACGTTATCAAATGGATAAATAAATATGCTGTGTTTCACAGAGATTATATGAGAGTAACACTTATAAGTAGTCTTTTTCTTTTTTTCCACCAACAGTCTAGAGCAAAAAATTCAAAAAGCCTATTTTCACCAGAGAAGAATATATTTTTTTCAATCTTATGCATGATCCAACAATTTACTCCAAATTAGGCAGACATACTATAGTGTTATACGAAGTTTTTCTCCTTTTGCAATGTCAACTACTGGATTGCCTTTTTGTCAAGATACTCTTCCACTTTGATTTGACAATCAAAATCTGGCAATTCATAGTAGGTCACTATTATGTCCAACTATATCACTACATTTACACCAGAGAATAGCCTTGTTCCTGAAGCGAACTGACTCTTATTTTACTAATATCCATAAGCAAATATGTTTATGCACAACATTTCTATAGATTAATCAATGTGTGTATTGATGTTAGTGATCATATATACCATCGTAGTGTAGTTAGAGGGTTTATATTTAAAATAACAAAGAAANTTACATTTCAAGCATATTTAAAGTTCAATAACTGAAAATAAAGAAAAAAATGCACATGTAGAATAATGATCCATGAAAATCTCATGTATGTAAACATTCAGTGTGAAATTAATGTGGAGGTCATGCAAAAATAATCCAGACAGCATGCAATTTCAAAACAAAGCAAATATGAAAGAAAGCCAGAGGAAAACAAAAATGCATATGAAGGATTAAAGTAATCTATGGATGAAAAGAGGACTGACATGCACATTACACCACTTTAATGACCTAAAGGATATAAATAAATTAAAATGTGTTTTCTGTGATAATTTTTTTCTATTTTTCCAAAGAAAGGAATGTAGCATTTTAACATTTCCCATTGTGAAAATGAATTTGACATAGCAATACTATAGGAACTACACTTTAAAAGGGAAAAATGCTAAAAAAAATTTATATATATATAGATATATATACACAATAGCACCTCAGAAAACAAAGGGGTTTTAAAATGACAATCAATTAATTACCAAATGCTATTTCACTTTGAAATCAAAGAGAACGTTATCAAATGGATAAATAAATATGCTGTGTTTCACAGAGATTATATGAGAGTAACACTTATAAGTAGTCTTTTTCTTTTTTTCCACCAACAGTCTAGAGCAAAAAATTCAAAAAGCCTATTTTCACCAGAGAAGAATATATTTTTTTCAATCTTATGCATGATCCAACAATTTACTCCAAATTAGGCAGACATACTATAGTGTTATACGAAGTTTTTCTCCTTTTGCAATGTCAACTACTGGATTGCCTTTTTGTCAAGATACTCTTCCACTTTGATTTGACAATCAAAATCTGGCAATTCATAGTAGGTCACTATTATGTCCAACTATATCACTACATTTACACCAGAGAATAGCCTTGTTCCTGAAGCGAACTGACTCTTATTTTACTAATATCCATAAGCAAATATGTTTATGCACAACATTTCTATAGATTAATCAATGTGTGTATTGATGTTAGTGATCATATATACCATCGTAGTGTAGTTAGAGGGTTTATATTTAAAATAACAAAGAAACTGTAAAATATTATAAAACAGTAAAATAGGTCAAAACCTGCAAACTTATAGAACTAATCAGTCTTTGGTATTAAGTGGTATTTATTTTCCTGTACATTGGGTGCGTGTTGCTTCACAAGAAACAAAAGACAGGAGTCTTCAATTTGGTTTTGTGTCCAACACAAATGGGATTAATCTCAGGCAAATGGTCTCCACCTTCAGGATTTGAAATCCTGTAGACACCCAGCAAAGTGCTTCTTACAACAGTGCAGTATATCTCTCTGATGCATAGAGATAAGGTGGTTGGTGAAGAGTGTAGAAGGAGACTTATACAAAATAAACCCATGTTTTTCTTGGACACACTGTGTTAATTCCAGGTTTTGTTCTGATGTTGGAGGGGTAGAGACCAACTCTGGATAAATTCTTTTCTAAGAAAGGATCATGCATGTGAGAGATGGTGGTAAAAGTTAAACTGCAAAACTCAGATGTATGTTTTTGAGATATTTTATTTCTATAAAATGGAAACATTGAGACCTGTCAAATATCCTGGAGCTAGTTTTCACAAGGGCTCCCTACATGGCTGGAGAGCTGTGAAACAGCTGCAGGATAAATGAGAGAGAAGTATTTGCCTACATCCTTCAGCCCGAAGCAAACCTGCATGCAGCTGGAACTGAAATAGTGACATCAGCTTAGTATTGTGTCAACCGGCAGACTTTGAAAGTAATTTAAAAAAGGGCCTTCAAATGGATTCTTGTATAAGCTGCAGTTTCTTTGCCATGAATATTGTGAAATGCTGTAATGGCAAATAACCTGGACATTTCAGTCCCAGAGAAAAACATTTACAATAGATTACTTTTATACTACACTGCCATCAGTTTACACAGACTACCACTACTAACCTAGAAACTGGCATCCATAGGCACTTTGTATAGACAAGTGCCTAAGACCACGAAGCGAATTACATTTTCAAATGCTATGTGACAGCCCATCAGTGAGGTCATTCTTCACAACATTTGAATGGTGATGCCCTGTCTTGCATTCTTGTTTCATACTACTTAGCCATAGACTGTATTTTGAAGAAGTTGAGAATAAAAAAATGTGATGTGTACTCATGGTTGACCAAATATCCCCAGATGTCTCCAGTTATGTAAGTTTGATTTACAGATACCACCCTTCCCTGGTTATGACAGACATTAAGACACTGTGTGTTTATTCTTAAAAAATCCCTTGGGTAATTTTTTGTGGCAACATCATTTTTGTATTCTAAATGCTTTTCACTAGGTGCAGCAGCCATATATGTTACTCATCAGCCAATAGGTTAGAGGTTTCTTTAAAGAAATTTTTCATCTAACATTGAATAAATAATCTCCTTGAAAATCTGCTTTGCAATTGTAAACATCACAAGAACAGTGCATCAGAAATTTGACAGTTGTACCATCCTGCAATAGGCAACTATGTCACTGTTTACTTAGAGCTTCTTCCCTATCGTTTTTCACAATGTAGCTGATGCAGCCTACATGGTTTTTAGTGCAGTTTTAGTGCAGATGTGCTCTTGGTAGATGTTGTCCTTTTTATGCTTTGCAGAAGAGCCTAATGTGTTGGAGAAAAGTTTCTCTGGATGCTCTAAAAGCAACTGTATCTTCTAAAAGACATTGAGCTCACAGATATATTGGAAATGCTTTATTTTTCTGTTTCATTCAACCAATGCTAATCCTCAGTAATGAGCTGGGAACCAGTGACTGGAGAATCACCTGAGAAAAAGCTGTTCCTCAGCACCGGCTGTGAGATTCTTTTATGCAGAGTGCAGATGCATTTATAGGCAGGTCTGAGCTAAGTTTTAGCCTAGTTTTTAAGTTATGTGATTATCTGTAATAATCTGAGATTGGTCTAGAAGTGTATAGGAGCTTATTCACTTTTCATCAGTTGCGGTGGTTTGTTTTTTTTAAACTATTATCCTTTAATACTTGTTTTTGGCCTAATTTAAATGAAAAGCCCTCACTTAAACAACATTCTACAAAAATCAACTAAATTTATAAAGACTATGTTCCTGCAATACTTTTCTCTATATTTCTCTATATTTAATTCACTTTTTTTGTGTTAGGGACGTTTTTCTATTCTGTTTGAACACTGACTTTAATAAAGGTTTGGGCACTGAAACACTGTTAAATCTCTACATGTTAAACCTTTCCCATCATACCAAAAAGTCACACTGATACAAGATAGAAAATTTTTGGACTGTACCAGATACTCAGTGTCATTACTCCTTTTGAACATGTATATCACCTCACTGCTTTTATAGTGGGCTTTTTCCCTTAGCAATTTGAAATGCATGATGACTATGAAGTCTATAAAACAAACTTTTAAAGACAATGCTGGGTTAGCATATTTGCTTTATGTAGAACATGGCTTTGCAGTTAGCATGGCAGCATGATCTGTGAAACAGGGGTCAAACCACTTTATGGGATCTTCTGCCTTACGGTCCCATCTGCAATACTGGGACCATAACAGAACTCTCCTTACAGCCACTGTCTGTGGACTAGTCACCAACTTGGACCAATGTAGAGAAAGTCAACAATATGGCCTGGGGGATACCATCACTGAGGCCATGGTAGGTTTTTTTATTAAGATGGTGAAGTATACTGAGATTGACTTGACCATATCTAGAAGAAAGCCAATGTTACTGAGCTATTCTTACTTTCTTGGTGTAACCCCAAACTTGGCCATGGACTGGGTTCACACACAGAAAATTCCTAATGATGCCTATGCAGACATGCAGAAGACAAACTAAGATGTTGTTAGTGGCATCTGTAAGGTGGCTGCATAACAATCATACAGGATACTCCTTAAGACACATATCTTTCATTCACAGTGTGACCACACAATTAAATACTGGCAAGCAACACTTGCCACCTTCTCCATTGTCTTTATATGAGATACAGGGGAAAGGATGTTTGTATTGTGTTGGGTTTAACCTTAGATTTTCTTAAATACTACAAGTATTTTGAAAAAGAAACAAACCCCAAACTACAGTCATTCCATATTGAAATTTTGCACCATGATCTGTTTTGGTATGTGTAAACAGATTTTGAGTGAGATGAAGTTCAGACAAGGATAACTGCTTGCATTGTTTTTCCATGAAGCTACACGCAGATTTGGATATTAGAAAGCCAAAACTGAAAAGTGTAAGCCTGATTAAAAACTCCATTCCTTGGCTATAGACAAGAGTAGTGTTGTTTAGTATTCACAAATATGAAGTTTTACTGATCTTTCTTTAAGAATGACTTAATGCCACTTCTCAGCCCACAACCCAGTTTTAATTCTGAACAGAACAACAGTTAATGACAACATAAACTGCCAAGCGAGGACAAAGACTAATAGACTTTCAGGAAAGCATGTAAAAATCTTGTTTGCAATTCTGCAAACATGTATTTAACTTTGTGAAAGTCACGAATCACATTGAAAGGGAAGTACTGATCTGTGCTCATTTACAGTGCGTCATTGTCAGCAGGATTGAAACACCAAAGTAAAAACCTTGCGTATGTGACAGCCAAGGTCATTTACAAGTATCTGAAGGTTGTACACAAAGAGGGCAGGAAGGATTTGTTCAAGCAGCAACACTGAAATTAATAGTGTGAAAATAAGAAAGGGCAAAGCTCCTTGACAGTGAAATCAATTTGGATGTAAAAGAATCTGCCCCAAGGGAAGTGGAAAAGCCTAGATCATTTTTCACATTTAAAACAAATCTACTAATCTTAAGTACTATGGGGAATAACACTGCAGTGCTGGGAGAGAAGGGAGGGATGAAGAGAAAAGGGCTAAACAGTAAACTTCTGCCAGCTCTGGGATCTGTGTTGTGCGATGAGGTGCTCATTGACCCAGCATCACAAACTTGTGCTGGGGTCCAGTGTGGGCTTTGACATAGCCAGGTCAGTTTTGATCAGATATTTTATCTTTTTCTGAACTCTGATTCCTGTTTGACTGCTCGTGCTACTTTAGATTTACAAATGAAAGTTTTGGTCTCCTTTAGGCATTAATCTCACTAATAAATAAAGCTGCAGAAGGTGTTAATTATCTGTGCTGTTAAAAACCCCAACAAATAGCTTCTTTATCACTATTTTATGTGGAATCATTTATTTGTGCAATCAAGCACTGGGCACTTGATTTGTGCAAGTGTAAACTGCTGCATCAATTAGACCAATTGCCTAAAAAGAATAAGTTGCCTAAAGAATTTTATTACTCTTATTTTGTGAAGCAGTAGTGAAAAAAGGTTTACAATACCTACACACTTTCCAACTGTTCACTGCAAGGTAATTGGAGCTACTTATCCTTTGAATTGCCCTTTTGAGTCAAAGGAAGAGTGTTCACAGTCACAGGCAGCTGCTGTAGCAGGCCAAGATCTGGCTTGGGAAACCATGAATCATAACAGGCTCATGGCTTTAATTTAAAACATTGATTTATTTAGACCTTACAGCTAAAATTATAAAAACTAAAGGCATGAGCAAACAAAGTCAATCTCCATAGAGATTGGTATGAGTTTGTGAAGGAAGTGAAGTTCCTACATCTTCCAGTAGTGCATCTCACACTACCAGTCTCACAGATGGGATAACAAATTGGATGGACTTTGGCTTTGACCCAGGTTGGCAATTCCTGTGTTCCTATAGTCTACCAAATATGGCTTTTGAGTCATTAACTCAATCTTGACTGAACTTCTTGAATCTGAGTGAGGCAGAAATAAAGATGTAAAATATAAATAGATCATCTCGGTGAGTGTTAATGTTTAACATTACTTTTCTGGAGCTTTGTGAGAAACCTTACTGGAAGAAAACTTTGTTCTCTTTCTAATTCTTTGACAATATAATTTGCCAATACTATGCTTTTTTTCTTTTCTGCTACTTTTTTAGAAGAAAAGTCAAGTAACTATGACATTATCTATACATACATGCAAATTTCAAGCCATTTGATTCAGGGCATTATACAACAAATTTTAAAAATAGCAATAGTATGAGGTTAAACTCAGCACAAATTTCTGCTGGAACAGCTTAGAACAAAAGCAATTAACTCTCAGCTGTATACTTTGGTATTCTACCTGTGCTAGCAATTTTTCATCATGTTATATTTCAACTATGACCAATTTAAACATTACCTTACATATTTTTGTGTCAGTGACTGTCTTAAACATCTCTCTTACCTAAGCAGAGATCACAGAATCACAGAGAACGGTAGGGGTTGGAAAGGACCTCTAGAGTCAACCAGTCTAATACCTGGCTAAAGCAGGTTCCCCTCAATCAGGTCACTCAGGAAAGCATCCAGGCAGGTTTTGAAAACCTCCACACCCTCCCTGGGCAGCCTGTGCCAGGGCTCCCTCACCATTACAGGAAAAAAGATTTCCTTGTGTTTAAGTGGAACTTTATGTGTTCCAGCTTTTGTCTGTTACCCCTTGTCCTGCCACTGGATACTACAGAAAAAAGAACTGTCCCATCCCCTTGACATCCACTTTTCAAATACATTCACCTCACTGTCCCCTCATCCAAGACACACTGTCTGAGCTTTTTGGTGAGTATGTAATGGTACTTACTTGTGGGATAGAAAACACTGATGGCTGAGTTCCTAACATTATGGCCACCTACAAAACAATATTATCCAATTAAAAGAATCCACACAATTACCAGGCTGAGGAAACTGGAAAAATCTATGAAATGAGTGTATTTAAATTGCTCATAACCTGAAGAAATCATTTCATCAGTATATTCTTTGACTGACAAGCTGTGGATAAGCAGAAATACTTTTCATCATCTGGATCAATTTCAACCCCAAACATTTTATTTCTTACAATTGCTACTCTATTCCATTATGCTTACATGTTGCAGATGTTTAGAATTTGTATTTCTCAATAGCTTCTGTTTCCATTTTGAACTGGAAACCAGGCTCCAAAATTTTTTACTTTAGTATTTAATTTGAAAGAAAGCTACAAAACCATACTTCTTCGCTTCAGCTGAATAAAAGCCTCAAATTTGACCTGACAGTATTTTTCACAATTTCTAGAACTGTTTCACTTCTTTAAAAAACAGGTTCCTTAAGGCATACCAATTCCCTGTTAAAGTCAACAGTGATAACATGACATAAATTAAAACTGAAAACTCATTTGTTTTCCTTTACTTTTGACTGTGACTTAGGTCCAACAGGCATTATTATGAAATTATTGCATGTCTTTGTGGAGTGCCTCAAGATACCCCGGAGCAACAAGACAACAATACAGTTAAATTTTCCTGGCTATGTGCTATTTTATCCACTGAATTTCATTTGATTACTTCAGCACATGAGTGAACTGGATACTGATGACAGCCGTAATTCTAATGTACCTTGCAGAAATGCTGAGAGAAATGTGTTCAGCTCAAGGGAAATGGTCATGACCGCCCAAAAATACAGACTCTGGTCGAAAGAGAAGTGCAGCCAACATCCACAACTCCAGCAATTGAGGCATATGAAGGCAGGACCGTGGAGGATGTGAAAATGCATGAAAGAACAAGGGCAGCTGCACAAATGAGATTCTTCTGTCTTATGGCCCTTGCCAGAAACTAGATCTAACAGAGAAATAACCAGAAGCAAGATAGCAACAAAGTCAGATGGAGAAGAGCAATTTATTCCTCCTCTCTGTTCTGGGCAGTTTCAAAACCAAAGTTCTCGAGAGTATTTTCAGAGCTACTTACGCCCTGTGCCAATAAAATGTCCTTGTGCAGAAAATAACTGCTCAGCAATTTGCTTTTAATAATGTCCATGATTTTTTTTTTTTCATTTCTTATAAAGATCTATCTATAAGAATGATTTGATGAGGAGTTCTTGCAACATGATTTCACATTACTTTTATATCCTTGCCATTAATTTCTATTTTATCACAGAGGAAGCATTCTTGAATGATTGCTGAAGAGTAACAACTAAGTTCCAATATTGCAAGAACAATGGTTTTGCTAAAGATATCAATTAGTAATGGAGATGCAAATCCAGAAATTTAATGACATGAATGATTTCCAAAACATATTTTAAGTTGCATATGTGAAAAATTGTTCTTATTCTCTTTCATTCATTCTGAGGCAGGGGAGTGTACAGTAAAATACTGATTCACAACTCTTGCAAATAAATGTCATTCAGAATAATTTTCTATAAAAAGCTCAGTTTTGAGTAGAAGGAGGTTTTCTTGTCTGTAATTTTTCCACCTGTAGTTAAACAAGTAAGGAAGGAGTGCAGGAGCACTAAAGATCTCCACAGCAAAAGCATAATTCATATTGGCACCACAGAAGGTATATTCTGGGCTAAGAGAGGGCTTACCCTTATGCATTTCTTGATAGCTCTGCTTAACCTAACCTGACCCGCCTAACCTAACCTAGCCTAACCTAACCTGTCCCAGCATTTATATTTCACACTTTGCAAAGTGGTCATGAAAGAGTTTATTCAGAATACCTACTACAACTTCATAATTTATACACTATAACTACTAAGGCAAAGTTGAGTCCAAAAGAAGTGGCTGAGATGTCTGTGCTAGGCTTTTAAACTGCACAGTTTGATGACGGGCTTGTGGTTCTTAAAGTATACGTTATCATGTCTGGTCAAGATAAAGCAGATAAAGACTGCAAATCCTTGCATGTCATAGCCATGTTGAAGCACTGAAGAGCCATAACCTTGTCCCAGCATTCTTGAAATGGCTGCTATTCTTATTTTAAAAGATCAGCTAATGTTATACCACACTGATGCATATCAGAGAACCTACTCTTTCTGCCAGCGCAATGTAACCCTCTGGAGATCCTGTGTTACCAACCTCTCCACAGCAGCAGCTATAGCTCCAAAACAAAGATGCAGCATTTTGAATATGCTCAGATTGTAGATTTTCTTCTGTTTTGATTATTGTCCCAGTACCAATCACTTTAGGAAATTCAATCATTGTGTCAAGTATCTTCTGAAGTGCAAAGAAAGTTAGTCAACATACATTGAATATGTGGAAAACTTTCTGATTACATACTGTTAAACAGTTTGGGGGTTGTACTAGATGATCTCTAAAGCTGCCTTCCAACCCCTAACAGTCTATGATCCTATGATTCTTCATAAAAAAATGTGAAAATTTACACTTAGAAAACTATGCCTCATGAAACACTGATATTGGAAACAGATAGGCAGAGAGAGGGGATAGTTTAATACATCTTTATACTGTCTAATTTCTGAGAAGCAGGGATTCAGTTGAGAGTATCCTCTTTTTCTCTGCATTGATATACACAGATCTGCCATGGGGAAACAGTAGCACAGCCACTGTACCATGAGACCAGGGCAGGCATGACTGAAGGTTCTGCTTGGTGAAGATGAAGAAGACAATCCTGTCTCTTTATACAATGATAGAAGAAGAAATAACAAAAGGCTTAAGCTGCATCTGTTTAGCAATTTCTAATGATGAGGAGAGTGAAACACTGGAGTGGGCTGTTTGAGAAGAATATGAAATATCTGTTGTGGCAGGTCTTTAAGTAGAGATTAGGCAAATCTATGAGACAAGAAGGAGGTACATAAGATACCCTCAGGACAGGATTTGGAGTCAGTAACCACATGAGGTTCCTTACAGATCAGTTTTTATCTGATTTGATGAGCAGGGCTGAAAATATCACAATTTTCTTTATCATAAATTGGTTGAAAATAGATGGGTTGTTGTGGGGTTTTTTTTGGGCTTGTTGTTTTTTTTCCCCCAAATACTTCATAAGCTGTCAAAATATGTCCTATGTATCAAGTTCTGACAGTCACTGGATTTTGACATTTGAGGAGAGATGCACTGAATATGCAGAGGCTTTTATTTACACCACAATACAGAATTTGCTATCTCATTCATGATTCTCTTTCTCCTTTCATGCCTCAGTGCAGTGTTGTTAAAATGACAATAAAGCAAGAGGATGACCTTACATTGCAAGCAGGGCTGTGGGATCCGTAAACAAAATCTGCTCATAAGAAATATATTAAATACTATGAAGCTTCTGACTGTCATAATAAATACATTCACAGCCATTTGAAGGGGCAAGCTAAATGCAATGTTGGTGACCTGAGTGGAAAAGAACTGTGGACGACAAGCTAACTGAATAGAAAAAAGCCCTAATGTATAGTGATGGGGCAATGTGGTGTGGATCACAGCCCAGGACCTGCACTCTTGATAAGCAGCAGAGCTGCTTGGAGAGATTTTGGAGGGATGGGGCTGTCTCTTTAGTTGGCAGGCACCTCATCCCCATTTGGCACCCTGCTAAGCAGGCTCACTAGGATAGGCACCCATTTGGCAGTGCTTCCCAGTAATCGTAGACTGAACACTACCCCTGCACACTGATACATGCATTAAAACTTGACAGATTTTGAGAGGCGTGAAATTTATTTCACTGGGAACTGAAATTGGGAATTTGTCCATGACAATGTCCTGTAGTCACTGGCAAATAAGGTGTTAACAGAAAAGATATATGGTATAAAAACCCAACTGTAGAAAATAAAGTTTTAGCTAAACATTATGCTTAAAGATAGTACAACACCTCTCTGGGAACAGGCAACATCTGTGATCTCAGCTGAGATGTTGATAAAGGCCTTCCCAAGAGCTATAGTTTCCACTGTAAAAATATTTTTGAGAGACAGTCAAGAATGAGTATATGATCTGACAGGGAGAAAGGCAAAAGAGATGCTATTTTTGTATCCCGAAGGACTGGTTGCAATTACAACAGTTGGGAAAAAAAAGCAGATTATTGGCTCATCTCTTTTCCCTCTGTAATATTTCTATATTTTCATTGTTTGACGTTCTTTTTGACTCAGTTAAAAGTCTGAAAAGCCTTCAACCACTGTAGGTTTTAGGATTAGAAAAGGAAAGGCTATTTTTGTTCATACTTAAGCCTATGGCATGGAGAATTACCAAGATTTACGTTTGCCACTTTGACAGATGTATAACCCTGCTCACAGCTACTAAGATGTTCTGCTTCCCTTGGTGCAAAGATGAGCATCATAAGATACTTGATTGTGGGTTCAACATAGCATAAAATACACTTTTGAATTTAGTTCATGCTCACATAACTCCTGTAGCTTCTTCTAGCATAAATATCAGATATAAATCTTTGGGCTGCTCTGTTTTCCACTGGTTATTCATAGACCAGTGGGCCCCATAGACTGAGACAGCAAATGCTTTGGAAATTGTAACTGTGTTGTCTTTGTTTATCTTTTTTATGTTTGAAACTTTAAGGTAGTCAGTGTACTGGAAATCTTGTCTTTGCTGCAGTAGCATAGAGCACCCACAGGAAACCAAAGAGGTAGATGGGTTGCTTTGATACTACAGGCACTTTCAGTAACAATTAGAAAAGCTGCTGAAGATCATTACTACAATTACATGAATGCAGCTAGAGACTAAAGTTGGTCAATCTTTGATTGGTGAAATGAAGCTGTTTGTACCAGTATTTGTATTTATTTCCTTATTACACAGGTGTTAGTATTTCTAATTGCTTTGGTATCTTTAAAAATATTGATAGGACCCGGGATTCTGATGTCTCTGAACCTGTAATAATGAGCATCAGAATTTAATTCTGCATTGTAAAGAAGGTACTTTTAAACTGGAGTCCATAAAATTTCACTGGAGCTTCCTAAGTGTGATTCACATTTTTGTAACCATCCTGATTTTATAGAGTTTATTTCACAAGCCATAGATTGGAGGAGTCCAAATAAATAAAATAAAAACAATATAAATATTCTAAATCACACTTTAAAAACATCCTGAACTCATTTTCCAGATGAGGTAACATACCTAAGTTTGGCTTGATAAAGAGGAACTTCTGGACCTCTGAAAAGATTACCCTTTAGCTATCATTGCTAACAGGTTTATCAACTGTATTTCCGAGTGCTCTTAAACACCTTTTTTAGTGAGACACAAGAAGCTGATCAGCTCTAAATACTGTAATACTTTCTTCATATCTTATCTCTGCATATAGGAATAAGATGAAGCATAAACACATGAAAATGCATAAGACTCTTAGAACTTACATAAAAAACTAGACAGTTCATATTTTAAAGTCATAAAGAGAAGATACCTCAAAGAAATTTTGGCACTGTCTGATAAAACAAAACCTTTACCTTTCTAGTTCTCAAATGTTGCTTCTATAGGGGAAGAAATGAATCAGCGCCAGCAGGATGCTTCAAGTAAAATCACAACAGGATAAAACTTTTACCTGTGCAAAACAAGCCAAACAGTCTCTGTATTCAGTTAAATTTGTTAAGAAATGCTTTCATGCACATCTCCTGGACAAAGTGCAAATGAGGAACAACCCCATGCACCAGCACAGGCTGAGGATGACCTGCTGAATAACAGCTCCAGGAGAGCAACTTGGGAGTTCTGGATGATGATAAACTAACCATGAGCCAGCAATGTGCCCTGGTGGCCAAGAAGGCCAATGGCATCCTGGGATGCATCAAGAAGATGCATCACCTGGTCAGCAAGTCAAGGGAGGTTCTGCTTCCCCTTTACTCTGCTCTGGTGAGTCCTCATCTGAGTCCTCTGTCCAGTTCTGGGCTCCTAAGCTCAAAAAGGACAGAGAACTTCTGGAGAGAGTCCAGCACAGGGCCACCAAGATGATCAGGGGACTGGAATATTTCTCATTTGAGGAAAGGCTGCAAGACCTGGGACTGTTTAGCCTGGACAAGAGAAGGCTGAGAGTGCACTTTACCAACACTTATTACAGGCACAAGCTGGAACATAAGAAGTTCCACTTGGACATGAGGAAGAACTTTGCTGTTTAGGTGAGGGAGCCCTGGAAAAGGCTGCCCAGAGATGATGTGGAGTCTCCTTCTCAGCAGGTTTCCAATCATTTCTGGCCAGGTTCTTGAGTCCCCTGATAGAGGGGACCTGCTTTAGCAGAGCACGAGACTGGATGACTAAGAGGTCCTTTCCAACCCCTACCATTCTCTGTGAATTCTGTTGAATTTAGAAGTATCACACATAGAGCTATTCAAGTTTCGTTTTTAGAATAAATTAGAGTATCACTTGCCCACGTGGTCATAAATATATGAGCATAAAGCTGCCACAGACACATATAAGCCCATTCCTATGTGAATTTAAGCTTGATTTCTGATAAAAAGAGTTCTCCTGGTCTTACCGCAGCCCTGTTTATCGGAACTGAATTTGTTTCATACACGTAAAAGATACACTGTTATGTAGTTTACACCACTTCTATTTGAACACTGAAAGACTAAATGGAAATGTTAATCCCTAAACAGCACCTACATATATGAAGCCAAGTGCTTCATTTTACATGTTGATGCTTAATTGAACAGTAAACCTGTCTTCCCTTTCTTCTCTTTCAAACACAAGGCCACATTGTCTTTTCTCCCAAAACCCTTGAAATTGTGGGATGTAATTTTTTTTTTTTAATAGATGAAAGCAAATTTTAGCAAACACTAGCAATAGAAGGTGTGCTACTAAAAGGGTACAGTGGTCTTGATCTGTAGTTATGCAGTTTCCTAAACAGTGAAACAGACGTTGATGTGAGTGGCTGGAAGATTAATGTTACACTGATGACAAAAAATGGAAAAACAATTTGGGGAATCAAGAAGTAATTAAATTCTTGACAGACTCACTTGAATAAGGGCCATTAGTTATATGAATGAATTATTCCCCTCAGGCTTTGATTATATACAGGAAACAGACATTTAACAAGTGATTTCATTGGCAATATAAAGCTTATTATCTCCCAAAATAAATGGCAACATTAATTTACAGGGTTGCAGAGAGTGGTCATTTCAAACTAAAAAATGGAGTTCTGAGTCATAAAGGAATGCAATGAGATGACTAAGTCTTCTCACAATGCATTTTGTTATGTATTTTCTATCAGGTTATGTGCATGTGCAAATAATGTGCAGAGGGTGAACTCTGGTTTCATGTGCCTTATAAATCTGGAATAAAAGGTGTAACTATTCTGCATTTGCATTGAACTCAGGAGCTGTTCTGTAGAGTGGTACCAGAGAAGTATTTGCAAATCTGAAACATTATTTTGCTGGCATGTAGATGCTTGGGACCCACTGCACTAGCAGCTGCAAGTTCATATCAAGAGGAACTTCTTAACCTGCTAATCTGTCAGTGTGAAAAGACATAAATAAAAAAAAAAAGACATAATAAACTGGGATAAAACCCATTACAGAAGGAAACTGAAGGAAGAAATTAAGAATGAGAATTTCAAACTAGGCAGAGGATGACAGGAACTTTTTGTCTTGCTAGCACCTCCCTATGCCTGTGTCCTCTCATCAACCAGTTTTGGCCCTGCCCCATGGTTTCTGCAGCCAAACATTACTTTTTGCAGATGGTTTCCGAAGCTGTCTCTTGGTTTGCTCACAGAAGCCCTCAGTGGTAAATCCCATGCATGCCAACTGGGCCCTTTTCAAAAATAAATCTCTGCAAATATAATGCCAAGTATTCACTACTGCTACAAATGCAAGGTACACTTCGACAGTCAGGACTGTGTGCATTTCTCATGCTATAACTCTTGCCAGCCAGCCAGTAATGTACAGGATATTGGACATCAAGGCTAGTGAGAACCATTGGCTATTGGGCACAATAAAACGATGCTGCAGAGAGGTAACAGCAGGAAGGCTGTTCTGTCCAGACAGTGTTGGTGGAAAGGAACTTGTGTGTTTTGTGTTGGCTGGGCTGCTGTGCCTGCTGTGAAACACACCTGTGTTCAATGTCTGTCACAACTGTCAAAGCAGAAGATCCTAAACTTAAGTTTTGCATCCATTTAATTTTCACAATGTATTTGAGATCTAACAGCTTTTGTAGCCATGGAATTTATACTTCTTGCCCTATTTCATGAATCAATTATTCATCTGCATTGGTTTTAAAAGTTTCTACTTCTCTATTCATTATTCAACTAAAATAACAGCTATCACAAAATGCTCTTTATTTTATTAGCATCTTCCAATTAAGATGCATTTTCACTAGACTCCTGTCTCTATTTCTTTATACCTCAGGTCTTGGTTGCAACAATCCAAATATTCCTTATGTTGCAAAACTTTTCTCTACACTTGAATATATAAAATGATTACAATGTGCAATTTCAAAAGGTTTCAGTATTTACGTACCCCTTTTGCATCAATTACACCAGGTTTTGCATTGAATTTCACAGTCTTCAAACGTGCACGCTCCTTCCTTTCAACTCTGGGGAAAAGAAAGAAATAAACCCATGTTGATTATAACAGTTCTTTAAATTACATGTTTGATATCTGATCTCACAAGATCATTGGTGGCTTACTGTGCATAAAATGAGTATTTAGGGAAAATTTTGTAAAGTGAGAAATATCAGGTCACTCAGTAAAGCAGCAGTTTTCTGGCAAACACAGGACTGGATTTGAGGAGCCTTGGCTGTTTTACACCAGCAAAACAGTGCTCCTTCCCAAAACACATGGCAGTATGGTAAAAAGCATGATAAGGACAGATTTACCCTCTCTAATTTAAGCTGAACAAAAATAATTCAAGATTTAAGGTTATTCTACGGTCAGTGGCATGAAACCAGGACAGACAAAGGAAAAGCTGTTCACCTCAGTGCTTTCAGATGTGCAGTTTACAATGGAATAAATTTAACAGAATCATGGAATCGTCTAGGTTAAAAAAAGACTCAAGTTCAACTGCTAACCTAACACTGACAGGTCCGTCATGAAACCATGCTCACTAAGTGCCACAACTACACATCATTTAAATGGCTCCAAGTATGATGATTCCACCACCTGCCTGGGAAACCTGTTCCAGTGTTTAACAACACTTTCAGTGAAGAAACTCTGTGTGAGCACTTTTTGTCTTCCTATAGAAGGAATTTTGTTCCCTAGCTTGCATAAACTTGAAAAAGCTTGATGGAAATAAGGTAAAGGGAATCCCACCATTTTCACCTCCCCCCTACCACCCCCTGCCATGGTTTCAGAGTCATGAACTGCTTAAAAATACCTTAAAATTAGCTTAAAATGCCTTACAAAACAGGATGTGACACACAGCTGTGGTGGTGTCTAAGCTCATCACAAATGCAAAACAAAAAGAATGAAGTTGCACTTGGTGGGTTGAGAAGATGTAAGAAATAGCAGTTGCTGGAAAGAAGCCTTGCTGCCTTTCCCTCCCCACCCCTTGGCCTCACATCCCATTTCTCCCAGCAGTGACTCTCATTGCTACCTCTTCTGCAACAGAAAACTAGTGGGGTAATAAAAGTGAATAGGTTTTAAAGAGTTAATCGGCTGACTGGCTGGCTGGAGCAGAATGGAAGAGGGAAAGGGGAAGCTCCTTTTCCTTATGCTTCAGAGGGACCTTTGCCTTGAGTCTCAAAGAAAACCAGAAAGTGTCTCACTAACCCCAGTTTAAGAGTAGTATCTAGAAGCTTTCTGGAGGCCAATGTGTTATTAACTAATCCTTAACAAATGTGTTAGGTATTTAACATTTTCTCAAATTGCCCCAAACCCATTAATCAACATTTGTCATGCACACACAGATGCTCTGCCCATAGCTTTGCAGAGCCCTTTGCACATGGTTGCTGTTTAAATCTTGGATTCTGCCATACTGACTGTACAATGCTACAGATTTTTAAAGGTCTTGCCCTCAGCTTGACGGCCATAATTTTGAATATACTATCACTGGAAAGTTCTTGTTGTTTTGAAAATCTTCTTTAAAAGTGAATTTCAAATTTATCTTCTGAAAGATGGAGATATTCTATTTATTACAATATTCAAGTGTAGAGAAACTTGCTCGAGGCTTTGATTACTTAAAACTACAGAATTCTGCCCAAAAAAAGATGTATGAATGCTCAGGGGAACCTTTTTGGCTACTCTAAAACACTATGGATTAGGCGGGTGGCCTTATTTAAACCATGCCCTCTACAAACAACTACAAGGAGATGGATGCAAAGAATTTGTTTTTCTGGCTCATTTTAGTGAAGACCTCATTGCTAGTGGGCAAATTCTGCAAACATAGATGAGCAAGTTCCCACTGCCAAAGTGTGGGAGAATAGCAGAGGACATAAACTGCAGATTTCAGGGCTTTTCCTTGGGGTGATTCTAGTTTGGTCCTATGAACTGAGCACCTGTTGGCAGGTGGATACATTGGGTGAGCTCATCTTCGAGATCAGTTTAATACAAATTAATCTAGCAAGCAGTCACCAAGACCGACCCAAGAGATAAAGTGCAGAAAAAGAGGGCAGAAAGGCCATTTGCTTTGAAAGCTCAATCCTGGTCTGAAAAAGCAGAGCACACAGCCCCTTTGAGCCAACCTGGGACCTGATAGCCCAAACTGCAGTGTGGGATATGATATCCCAAAACTTGTCTTACTCTGTACAGTCCTGGTATTTTATATTTAAAGAAAGCTGAAACACTCCAATGAAAAGCCTCAGAAGTTCTGTGATGCTGATATCCATAGTTTTGATGAACACAGCTTGAGAGAGGAGTTGTTATATTGCATTTGCCTTCAGAGTGAGAAAATACTGAGATCTAAAAATTCTTCTCAGGAGAGAAACATGTATCAAAATCATTGTTCATGAGCTGATGCCAGAGAAATTGATTCTAAAGAAAATATAGACAGTTTTACCTTTTAGTGCTTAATATGCTTAGCTACAAAATAGTGTAGAAGAGGAACGTGTGACTTCTCAATCCATTTGTATCTTAGAAACAAGACTGGATAAATAAAAGTTATAGTCCCTCTATAGAGGGAAAATAGAGAGACACCATGCATTTATAAAGGATATTGCACTAGATAATATGGTGTCTCTGTTCCTAACTACTATGTTTCAATATCTTGAATTTCTATTATGCAATAAATGGAAATTATTTAAAAAACATGTTAGTAAAACTTAAAATCTGTTAGCATATGGAAGTATATGTGGCAAATATTTTACCTGTGGGAAAACTATATACACTTAATATATTTGGAAAGTTCACCATTACTATAAGATTTACATATGTTGTATATTTAAACTTTTAACACAATATGCATTAATAAGGCCAGAAATTATAAAAGATAAATAAGTCAAAGGAGCGAGCTATCCCTGAAACAAAATCAGCTCCCAAGAAAATCAGATGCGGATACAGAAATCTAAAGAAAGGAATAAAGTCATTTTATGTCCTTATTCATCTTGATTAATATGGTCATTACTGTAAAAGTAATTTACTACCTCACAAAATCACCTACAGAATCTATCATCTACTGGCCCAAGCAAAAAAAATCTGATCATCTGCCTATAATTGAAACGGTAACTCTGTTTGTCTCAGATTAGGAATTGCTCTAGGAAATCTAAGTTGAAGCCTGCAAAGCTAGCTTATAAGAGCTCAGTATTGTATTTTTATTGGACAATAAATACCTGGGGAAAAAAGTGATCTTTATTATATTCTCTGCACTGGTCAACATATAACCTTTTTTCTAACTGTCACAGCTTCCCACAAATGACATTAGAATATATTCCTGCAAACTTTTTGATTTTGAAATCTTGATAGTGAGAGCGCCTAGTTTCTGATAATTATTTTTTTTAAATTTAAAGTCTATTTTTTTTGATAGAATGATAAGTAACACAACATCTTTCCTTCTGTCTGAGTGGGCTTCTGTATTTCCTACTGAAACACAGTGAATGTTGGTTACTATAGTTACAGTTTAAATTTAGAATAAATGCATTTCTCTGCAAATGTGGAATATTCACATGGAAACAGCTCAAACGTAGCTTTCAAATTAAATCTATGTTATTAAAAACCCATGAACAGTCTCAAACTTAAACTAGCAAATGAAGTCCCTTGGTAGTACTGGTAACAAATGAAGACTTTAGGCTGTGTAATTACCTAAATAGGATGGATGCCTTCTGAGAAAATAATTAGCTCAAATGAAGACAGTATTCTACTTATTAATCTGTGTTAACATTTAAACTCATTCCAGTCCCGTTCAACTTCCCAAAACATCTGCTTTTAACTTTATTTCTTATTCACTGCATTAAGAAATTTGGAAATTAACCCTGAAGAGTGGATCTTATTTATAAAATTTATAGTAATTACACAAGCAGTCGTGGAGGCATTGCTGCTTTCTACAAGCGTAGCAGGCAGATGAGGAGCTGCAAAAACATTCTGCATTGCTTTGAGAAGTATATAAATAATATCATTAAGTGCCATTAATCCTTCAGGCAAACACATCAACAAAGTTCATATATGCTCAGCATGTCTGATGAATATTATGGATATTTCACAATCTGGTACAGTATTAAGGATAGCATGCATTTCTGCCTTCCATTACAATTTTCCTGACACCTTCCACAATCAAATTGCTCTTGGTTACTCATAATTTAGCTGAATTGTAAACTTCCAAGCTGAAATTTCATGTGTCTCAGGGTTAACACATTACTGTTGCTGCTCGAAGTGTCAATGAAATAGGCTACCTGTCAGAGGAAGGCTATAGACTGGGTTTTGACCAGGTTATAACGTGCTCTTAAAGCACTTCAGGTGCTCTACTGCCTTCATGTCTTGGGTCTGTGATTTGAAATGTGGTGGTAGGTTGCTCTGATGGCAGGATTATACCTATCTTTCTCCTGAACATGTCAGCCCAGTATCTAAATGTTTGAAAAGCTTTGGTTTTCACAAGCTCCAGAGAACTCTGTTAACATTCTCCTGCAGGGAAGGACTTGGTAGTCTTGGTGGAAGAAGAACTGAATATGTACAGCAACGTGTACTTGCAGTCCAAAAAACAATCATATTCTGGGTTGCATTATTAGAAGCGTGGCCAGTAGGTTGAGGAAGGTGATTCTTGACTGCTCTGGTGAGACCTCATCTGCTTGGTTCTTTGCCTCTTTTTTTTACAAAAGTGCCTGGGGGTTACTGAAACTCAATGAGATTTCAAGAAATGTTCAAAGACACCTATACCCAACATTCAAATGTGACTTGGGAGATAAAATGCTCTGAAGGCCATGTGGAGACATCATTGCCTATCGCAACCGACGAGCATTTCAACTCCAGCTCTCCACACACTCTGCAGGTGTAGCTTCCTGCAGATATAGTACTGTATACAGGGAAGTGCTCCAAGACCATTTGAGATTGAGGACAGTTGGAGTATATCCTAATGTGTTGGGTTTATGTGGAGCTGGATTCTTTTGGTAACAGTGAGAGGGAGCTGTAGTCATGGCCCCTGCAAGAAGTTAGTCACAACTTTCCCAGCTCTAAGTCAGACACACCTCTGGCCAAGGGAGGGCAAATCACTATTGAAGAAGGGAGAATCTGCAGTGGGAAGTGGAAGTGGAAGGAGTAGGATGAGCAGGAAGTGAACATGTAGACACCAAGGTCAGTAAGGAAGGAGGGGAGGAGGTGTTTAGGAGCAGAGACTTCCCTTCATCCCATGGTGAGGTCACTGCAATCCAGAGGGCAGTGCTGGAGCTGAGCTTTGCCAGCAGGACCCCAGGGCAGAGGAGTGGCTGTGCCTGGAGGGGCCGTGACTGTGTGGGGATGCTGCACTGGAGCACAATATGCCTGTATATAAATTTTGTCTTGAAATGTTTCTTGGTAGTAAATACCTCACGGTCCTTTTGTCAAAAATGGTCAGAATTCATTCTTTTATTCCCAAGTTAAAGAAATGGAAAGCTACACTAAAAATATACCTTAACCTTCAGCATTTCCTCACTAGCAAGTTCAAGACCTCAGTTCTTTAGGATGCTGTTCTCTTCTGAGGAACTAGTGGGATACAGCATCCAGTGGAGTGCAATGTCTATGTCCCTTTGTGTTTCTGGGCACACATTGCTATTTAAAATGGGCCTCTGGGCTTTTTAAAAATGAGACTTTCAGTTCTTTGTGTGTATTGCATACAAGAAGAAATCAAGAATAACTCAAGCTGACATGAACTGTGATCCTCCATTGATAGGGGTTAATGGACCACTGGGAATTTTGTCAGTGCTTTTTAAAAGCACTAATCAGTTTTCCCATTAGAGATGTAAAATATCAAGTGAGACATGTTTTAATCTTCACTAACAGTGTTCATCACTGATGTAGAATACAGATGCGAATTACAAACTGGTGTTAAGAATCGAATGAAATGGTTGTAGTAGCCTAATTTGCACACATTTGGCACTGAGATGTTCTACAAAACGAATTATTTCCAAATCCAGCATGAGGACTATAGTAAGAACGGTTATGAAATAGAAGAATGCAACATAAAAAGGATTTTTGAAAGACCTTGCTATATTTTACATCTTTGTTAATTTGTTTCTTCCTGTCTGCTTCACCATTTCCAGGTCATCTGCACGATATTTATTTTGCTTGCACATCAAGTGAAAGATAGGTGAAAATATGTATTACTATTTATAGTCCAAATATGTGGACTCAGTCCATAGGTTTTTTTTGTTGCATACATCCTCTATACTGCTTAGTCTTGTTTATATGAGGTCTGAGGTTACCAGTGAAATACTTGAATATTATTGGAGGAGTATTTTTGCAAAAGAACACGTATTTTTCAGTAGGGGAGAACGTGTTCTTGTTCAGCTCTCTACCTTCTTTGACTTGCTTATAAAGCGTAGCTGAGCACCCAGTCAATATTTTATGAAAAAAGTAGACCTGATGCCATTAGGAAGTGAATTCTCATAAATCTGTAGAACAACCTTATTCTGCTTAAAAGATAAGGGCTGTTTTCCTTCAGTATAAAAGTTTCCCATTGTTATAAGAGAACAGGAAGGGGTTTATGCATCACATATATATAAATTTTATTCCTTATTTGTTTTTCTTTTTCCAATTACATTAGTAAGTATAGTCATGCAACTGATTTTAGACAAAGCTTGTTTGATTATGCCATGTTAAAAAGTTTTATCATCTAAGCATGAAAGTTTTAAGTGTTGTTTAGAAAGGTAGACAATTTATAGGAAACTATTAAGAATAAAATTCACTTCAGTGGATAAACAAGCCCTTCTGCCACACTGAGCAGAATAACAAATTTAAGTTGGCTTGTTGCCTACAGGGACTCTGTGCTGGGAAAACCTCTTGTTCCTGTCCTTAAATGTTTGTGAAACATTGGTTTTTATGTACTTTCCCCCCCATTTTGTTCTGAAAGGAGAACATGGTTGCATGTATTTGTGGGGAGAATGTTGTCTATTTGAGAACACAAATATCAGGCTGGTACATCATACATCTTCAGCTGCTAATAAGAAAGGTGTAAGTTGCATAACATTTTGCAGTCAGATGTACTTAAACTACCTGAAAATGGTTGTCTTAGAGTGATGTTCAGTCTGAGAGCAGTTTTGTGGCTGTACATCCTCAAGACAACAGAAATTTTAGTGTCAGTGTTTTAGTGTTTTAGGACCAAATCCTTATTGGCTACAATGGGAAGCACAGTAAAAGTGGTGAGAATTCACACTCTCTCATTCTGGGGCAATTTATGTTAAACTGCAAGCCCACAGACCCAAGTTAAGCAGACATACACACATCCCAAAGCTTGACATTTCTGAAGTGGGAGGTTTTTGTTGTGTAAGGCTTGCGATGGAGGGCTTTCCCTGTGTGCAGAGGCTCAGCAAAGAAAAGGTGAAAAGAAATGGAGGTGTAAAATAAAGAGCACAGCAAATTAAAATACTACTGAATTAGAGCATCGTACTGGGAATTTAATATGCACATTGGTGTCAGGCTTTTTGTTGATTTGTTTTAACTAACATGTTTCCATGGGGAGGGAATCTTAGACACAGGCTGCTGAGCTTGCTGCTGCCCTTTATGAGAAGCTGAATTTGCTTTGTTTATCCAGACAATAGGAAGGACAATGAAGCAAACAAAGCTTTTGGTGATCAAAAGCACCGCATATGTAGAAATTCTAATCTAAAAATCTAATGTATATCTATTTCTGTTGGTCATTGGGGAGTAATTCCCATATGTATATATAATGCAAAGATAAATACCACAGCTTGCTGGAGACATTGTTACAAGGCTGGCAGTTATGCCCCTTCACCTTGGAGACCCTGCCCAGATTAATAAATGTGTCCTGCTTTCATCTTAAATATAGCTTGGATAAACCTTTTTTCTGCATGAGGAAGCAAGAGAAATTTGGCCTGCCATACTTATTCTTTAATATTATATAATAACAATTATTTGATGCCTGTTAAATCACAGCTGAAGTGGTTTGCAGCCTCTTGTGCTAAAGTCCATCATCAATATGATATGGTTCCAACATCAATATGATGAAATATAACATAATCTTTATAGCATTATATTTAGTTTCTACCCAGCTGGCTACTCATTCCCTTGGTCATAACAAGAGCTGTAATCAGATAGCAAATGCATACTGAAAAATTGAAAAAGTGTTTTTTTTTTTTAAGAGATAAAAAAGGGTACTGATGTTATTTTAGCACTGCAAGATACTGAGCATTTAGTTTTTGTTAATCCCTACTGAGGTCATTGGCTCACCAGTTCATGAGATTTGGTTCTTGCTCAGATCAGCAGAGGAAGACACAGCCACTCTAGCTTCTTTGTGCTAACTCTTTCAACAATCTTCCTCTAGCTGCAGGGCTACCCTCCAAAAAGTATAAGACAAATAAAAAATCTCTTCAGCCTACAGCATCATAGGAAGCTGGGCTTGCAGGGCAAGTCACAGCCCAACAAATAGCTACTGTAGCCATAGTTGCCTACTTTTGGTCAAATGAATTCTACAATTACTCTATTTTAGATAAAAATCTCTCATAGTAACTTACACCTGCAAAGGAAATACATCACTGAATTAGTACATTCTGGTAAGTATGATTAGATTTACTCTCTGTGGCTCAGCCCTGTGTTCATTGATTGTCTATCCTCTTCTTGAGTGGTACAAATGACCACAGGAGATGCTGGCAAGAGCATATCAGTCTCATTGGCTCTGAAAGATCAGCCACAGAAAGGAAATAATATTAACTTTTTAGTTCATTTGGAAAAATAACCTTGTAAAACCTAAACCTTTTATAAATAAGAATAACCTCCCACCATACCAGGTCAGGAGTATTGCATCGTTACACTAATGTAGACAGAAAATCAGATGCCATTGATTTTTCCACACCGTCCAGATTCACTGGTGAAGAATCAAGTTGACAATTGCAGAGCATTGTAATGATACTTGCACCTTTTCAAATTCAGTACTTTATTTTTAGACTCTAACCAACCTATTTTCTTCTACCTCTTTTTTACTTCTTTTTCCCTTTTTTCACCCCTACTTTTTTCCGCAATGTTTCCTAAGCCATATATTTTTTTCCTAGGTTGTGTTGTAGGTCTACCTTCTCTACAGAGCCTCTATCTTTTGTCTTTTGAAAATACCACTGTGCAAGCTTTATGCACTTACATACCCTCCACCTTACAGAACACCTTTGCCCTTCTCTCTCCTGTAGATGTTTTATTATTTATGACAGCTTTTTGTGGCTTTCCATAGTATGCACCACGCTGTGAGGGAGCTTTGTGTCCATACTTCCCCCATTAATAACTGAACAGACTTTCTTCTTTTCCCATGTGTGATCCAATCATGTCATTACAACAGTATTTACTGTAGCAATTAATAGTGGGCAAGTATTCTTTTTTTCTTTATCTAGAGACTAAAAGTGTTTAATGGGCACATTTTCCCCATCTTAAAAAATACAATGCAGTTTTTCTTTCTGTCTACTGTGCAACTCCAAAACTGCTTTTTACTGAATGTCCTGGTGTGGTTACTATTCAAACATGGTCATGATGAGAGAAAATAAGGTCCTTGCAGGGCTCATGTCAGCAAGGTATTTATGGCCTTTCAGTTTACTTTTATATGATTTAGAGCAAGGAGTAACATAAGCTCTATTAGCACCTGGGCCAATTCTCTTGAAACAGCAGCAAGTGCTCAGTTGAGCATCAAACATCCCATTTCCCCACCATAAAAAAAATGCATGACCATTTTTATATTAATGCTAAAGCTGAAACAGCTAGGAATAGAAAGTTTACAATGCAGTATGGGAGCACTGCTGCAAAAGAGAAATGTAATGTGGTTTGACAGATTTCATTTTCCTCCTACCCTTTCAGTTCTTGACCTTTCTATAGCAACTATCAGCAGACCCAGAAAGTAATAGTGATTTGTGTGGTGGGTCTGATACTATCAGAGACTCAGGGCCAATTTCACAAAAGCACCTAGACAGAGTAAACAATACAAACAATGTCTGTTCTCTCTCCATCAGTCAGCATGAATCCATCACAGCTAAACAAAGGTTTGAATTTAGCTTGGAATGTGGAAGAAATTTCTTTTCTTTACATTATAGGAAAAAATTACCGTGATATTGATTATACATCATTTTCCAGGCAGGCAGAGATTAAATTAACAGATTTTGAAACCAAAGAGGACCATCATACAGCGTCATTTTTTACATCACGCAGACTGAGAAGTTTAATTCCATTACTCTCTCAAAAGAAAGACATACAGTCTTGATCTGAAAATGTCAAGACATTCATTACGTCCCTCAGCAGTTTGATGCAATGGCTAATCACCCTGACATTTAAACATGTGCTGTACTTCAAATTCTGAGATAATTCCCAGACTTGGATTCTGATTATTTCTTTTTCTGATGAAGCTCTTTAGTAGATGGTGCTCTCTCCTCCTTCTCTTTCTTTGTAAAGTTACTAATCCACTATAATTGAGTCACTTTTTTAATTTCTTTCAGTACAGTCGCACAGCCTGAGCTTTTTAAATTTCACAGTGAATATCTTGTCTTCCAACTCTTGAAAGAATAACTGTGAGATTTTCCTCTACTTTCCGCAGTTATTCAGTAGACTGATTCACCTTGTCTTAGAAATACAATGGGATATTTTAACATCATGGCCAGTGAGGTAGTGAGGAAGAGGCAACACTCACCTCCTCTTGCTGGGTATAACTCCCATCTCCTCACTGTCTCCCTCCAGAGTGACCCTCCTCGCTTGCCACCATTCGTCGTCCGAGGCGTTGATGACATGAAGGATGTCTCCATACTTAAAACTGAGTCCTTGACTTGGGAGGCCACTGTCTTTGCTCTTGTCATAGTCAAACATGGCTCTGTGAAAGGAAATAGAGATATGAACACAGGTGACTAGATCAGCCTTGGAAACATTTACTTCTGAACAGTTTTGTTGTATTTTATGTTACAGATAACCCTTGCTCGTTTCCAATCAGAAAGGTCTTGCTCAGAGGAAAACCCTCTTTCTTTTCAGGAGAAGCTGAACAGTAAAGTATAGTATTTACTATAGTAAATATATTATAGTATCACTTAGTAAAGAACAATCACTGTATCTGACTATCTAGTAAACAAGCCTGGTAGCCAGAAGCCTCTCTTGTTACCTTGCCAACAGCAATTTGTGATTGTTGAGGTTATCCTTTTCTCACACTCCCTGTGCTCAGACAGGAGTATGGCAGATGGGTGCATTGGAAGGGCTACACACAAAGGAGCAAAGCCATGCTCAGGGTAATGCATGTCTTTAGGTGAACGGATTCATTCACCTTACTATCTAGTTCAGACAAGAAGTGAGCTTTCAAAGGTAATCTCAGTTATTCCTACTCACAGTGCCTTTTTCCATGTCTTGGAGCTGTGTTAGGTTGCACACATTGGATAACTGAAATTGAAAACTAAACTAAAGAATACCCTGAGTAGCAGCACAGTCTGACATAAACGCCTCCAAATACACTAAGGGTGCACGCAACATCACTGTTTCATTGTCCAAATCTAGTCTCCCTCTCCTGCAGCACCTGCTCAAGCAGCCGCAGCTATTACCTTTGGTGCTGAAAATATTTTCCACCCATCTGAACTGGACTTCTATCTTGGGTGTGCCTATACAGAAAAAGTACCATATGTAGGACATATATATTAATGTAGGATGTATATATAAGTCTAAGGATTCCACAAGCACAAAATGAGAGGTAACTTTCAGCTACTTGGCTATCAAACTGTGCCTGGGCATAGCTGAGCATGAACTTACTGCCTAAGTCTTCAACCCAGATCCTTGGAAAGAGCTTCAGTCTTCCCTTGGCTTTGTAGTAGCACTTGACAGCCTTGTCCAAGCCTATGTCTGGCATATACACTAGCAGTCTTAGGGTAGAAGACTCAGGGGAAGAGCCAGCACATGAATTCCAGCAAGTATACAAGGCTGCATCTGAGTGCAAGTATCTCACTGGAGTTATCTAGCTAAAAATCCTAATCTTGTTTTCTTACAGGAAAAAGTACACAGTAATATTTTTCCCATGCAATATATTGTTTAAAGATCATGTCTGTCAAGAAGTAATGTTTATTTTCCTATAGGGAAGATAATATAATTATAATCCTGACTGCAGAAATGTTAGATTAGTAAAATCCCAAGAGATGTATAGTAATTTCTACTCTTTTATTACTAGAAATAAAGCCACGGCAGTCTCTTCACCGGTAAACACTTCTGTGAGAGGGATTTTAGATAATAAATTGTTGTGCCTTGTAGTGTAATTGCAGAGTATGATTATAAAAGTGTTATGGGTAGATTTAAAGCACTCAAGGCTACTTCTTGTAGTAATGAGAAATTTTTAAAAGAAGTTATCTTTAAAAGAGTTGTAACTATGCAACCAGAATAGTGTAAAAGCTCTCAGAAGCACTCTCTCATTCTGCATGAGAGGTCCAGCTCAGGAGGAAGAAAAATGCTATTCAGAATAAATGTTCTCTTAATGAGTTTACAGATTTGTACTAACATCTTCAGAAAGGCTCAGATAATTCCCTTCTCTGAAGTTGAAGACAAGGAAAAATGCTGCTGGATTTTACATAATCCACAAGTTTAGACATGCTTGTGCCTTGCTTGGTAAATGTTCTTGGATTGAGTGTAACAATTTTAATGGCTTAGCAGTGGAAATCCTTTAAAAACCTTGGCTATACCTTAGTAAAAATTTACATTAATAAATGATTCTTATCAGTAGCAGGTCATTTGCTGCCTTAAATAAGGCTTTCTGTGAGGACACGTGATAAAGGGGCATATAGATACAGAAGCAGCTAGGAATTATCAACCACCTCTTCTTAATCAATTAATGCCACCTGATGTCTGGAGAAATGGTACTGCATCCAAGAATAGGCATACGACATATCATCCTGTTGGTATTACTGTTATCAGCATGCAGCGATCTGGGTTTTATCTCTGTATTGAACAGTTATGGTCTTAAAAATTCAATGAATAATTATGTACCTTGCCATGGAAGCCTATCAACAACTCAAAACCCTAACCAGACAGTTGGTAGCCATGCTGAATACTGGGCAGATGTAACGCAACCCTGAATCCGTGCATAATTACCTTACACAAAACAAATGACAATATTTTCTGTTGCAGAGAATATGGAACATTGTCATATCCTAGATGTAAAGCACATGTCCAACTGGAAATGTTCCATATTTGGCAAGCTCTAAGGTGAATGGTTTGTTTCAAAAGCTAAGTAGTAGAAAGACAGTGTTCTTTGTCCTTGAAGAGACACTGGAACTTTAGAGCCCATGTATTGATGTAAAATTACCGACTGCCATCGTGCTAGCTGATGTTAATGATGAATGCAGATGGCAATGTTTGCCACTAACTTACTTTGATTGGAGTAATCATGTGCAATGCTAATTAAAATGAGATTATAGATGTCAGACAATAGAATTTTTGAGCATGCTTTTCATTGCGTGTAAGATTTTGTGGCTACATGCTCTACAGGTGTTGGTTACTCTACTAGTAAATGAAAATGACATGAGACTCAGCTTCAGCGTTCTTTCCTAAACATTACAAATTAAGAGCCAGGTTTAAGTTTATAACATAATCACATTTAAGCTTACAACTTTGATAACATTGCTGGCTCTGTAAAACACACTTTTTCAAGTTGGCAATTGGCCCAGCCATGAGACAAATGGAAATCTTCACTCTAGGCACTGTTGTATGCCTGTGGACTTGTATGCATGACTACCTTGGGAAACAGAGACCAAGGCACACTCATCCTCATCTCTTCCTCATCTCTTCCTTTCAGCTCTCAGGCTGTAAGTACAATTTGCCTCTCTACATGTTCAGTTGAAAGCTCTAGTTTTACTTATTTAAGAGGCTGACATATAATTCTAATTTTCTATTTGATGAGCATCCAGTTCTGTTTATGCTTGTAAGTGTGTATAAAAATCACATGTCTACATCTGTTGAGTGCCAACTGAAGTGATACAAAATTAATGTAGCTAGACTTCTCATTGGTAAAAGAACTGGGCATGGCAGACAGAAAAAAAATTATTTTTTTGGTTTTGTTTTACTCTTTTATGTTTTTGGACAATGACAGTCCAATCTTACAGGATACCACATTACATCCTACAAGCACTGAAACTTTCATCAGAGAGGAAAGCTTCAGTTCTATTTGACCTTTGCAAGCTTCTTTATGGTAGTAACATACCAAGGTATGTTAAACACCTTGGATATATTCTGTCATACCATGGAGAATAGCAGAGAAAGATTAAAATATAATAACATATTTGCAGAATATTATGTGTTGAGGAGAAAATATAAGCAATATAGTCCAGCAAGAGACCCATCCTTTCACAGAGTACTCATCATCCCTCTTGGAGAGTGGAGCATCATATTTTACTTTAGTTAACAAAGGACAAGCATGACCAGGACCTAACTGCCATAAATCCTCTAGACAAATACTCTTCCAAAATGAGATACCTAAAAGAAATAGCAAAGAAGTGTTGCTTGAACTAGCCAGATGATTTAACCCATGAAGAGATGTCACAGTGCCTCTCTCTGTGATGAGCTAGGGGTATCTCCATGCAGTACACACACACCTAGTGCAGGTGCCTATGGGGAGCCTGCTGAGCTTTCTGAACTTGCTAACATGACTATATATTTTCATATGGCTGAGTCTGCTTATTCATGGATTGCTTGGGCAGTTCTTCAAGTGCTGAGCTGTAACTCATTTTTAGTGTCTTTTACAGCAGTTTTAAAGAATAATAATCTCAACAACCTTACAGCTTTCTAATAGCACTTATCTGACAGTTTATATCTGATAGTTTATAACAGCTTCTCATTTTCTTTCTCCACAACTGATAAAAGCACATTTTAATGAGTAGTTCTTTCAGGTATTTTGTATCCTCAAGTAGCTGCTTATATCTGCTGTTCATCCCTTTTTGGATTATATAGGATAGAATCAAGACCTCTACAAAGCTTTTTCTATGGCAGTCAGGGCTCTTTTTTTTCCAGTCAGCTAAGTCTACTCGTGAACTGGGATAGTAAATTTTTAACAACAAAGGAAATTATTTTAAATTATTTACTTTCATTTTAGGACTGTCACCAATGCTGTGATCACATCAGCATCACATCTGCTCAGTATTTTCTAGGGAGTGCTATTTTGCATGTCACTCTGGGTTACAAAGAATAGATAACACATTTTGAGGTTACAAGTACAGTAAGCCTAGTGATTACTGAGAGATGTGGATAAAACTGAAATAGGCTACAAACTAGTTAAAACAGATGCGGTGAAATCATGATTTTGCCATCTTAGTTCCCTTATTAGAGAATTCGCAGTAGGAATGAGTGTGATTATCAAAAGTATATGCATCAAATTTCCACTAACACCTTTAAAGGTTTTCCTCAATTTCCAGTTTATGCATGAGTTTGGGAAAAACTTTTCATATCCGTTCAGCATTTTGAAAGTGAAAAGAGCTATTCAATTTGAAGTCTTATTGCTGAAAGCCTCCTGCCTGTAGAAAATTAAGGAACACTGTTCTGAGAAGTGAAGCACAAAGTGCAAACAGAACAAGCTGGATATCACGAATGTTTGAAATTCTTGTATCCCTGATATTATTCCAGACTTCAGAAGTGATCATTACACTAGGCTAATCCCAGCAGTAATTTGGACAGAACCTAACAGGTTTTATTTTTGTGCTTGAGTGCTACTTAGTAATTTTAGGAACCCACATCAGCATAAAAAATGAGACAAGCATTTTGCAGCATCAAGAGTCATTGTTCAAAAATTGTTTTAAATAAAAATGCTGCCAGTGCAGAGCTGTAATACAGTGCAAACATGCAGTGAGGCACCCACATGGCAGTGGAGACATTTTTTTTTTCCTTCAATTAATGTAAATACTTCAGCAGTTGAGGTTATGTCCAAAAGTTAATTGCACTGCACAGTCAATTTCTATTTCTAACACCTCATATTCTTGCAGCTAGAGTAGCAGGAGAAAATAAAGCTTGCTGTAGGAGAAAATGTATTAGCTTTAAGGAAACAGCAAATCAATTCATTGTGCAATCCCATATATTGCAGCCTATTGGCATCCACAATAACCAGCATTTTAAGGATGAGAAGTAGGATACAGAAAGACTAAGGGATCTTGCTAAGTGTGTGTCAGGAAAGGGAGTTGAACAGAGAAATCTAACACTGTAAATGCCCTTCATAAGTTAGTCTTCATGATCTTCTTGATAAGGCAGAGGATATTAATGCATTTACAGCACCACAATATATTTTGTGGAACCCTCCTGTATGTTCAGGGCAAAGACCTGAAATCTTCACCTCCCATATCACTGCTTTGTGGCTGGTAATCTCAATTTGATACAGTTCAGGTATTGTATGGCAGCTTTACTTGCATCTTTGAAATTACTTCCTTCTTCTGGCACAGATGGGAGTTTGCACATACATTTACAGACTGCTCTTTGCCATTTACTTGATTATGAAATGACAACAACATTTAGCAAGGGAGATCTTCAGCTTCTGCAAACTTCTGCAGTCTGGCAGCATAACTGTATTTATACCACTTAAGGATATTACTCTTTTCTCTGAAAATTTCCTTAGCAGACATTGTCAGACATCAGGCTTTAAAACATCATAAGGGATAGATACTTTATTCTGCTTTTTCTCCAAATCTAACACCTGCCCCCTTATTTTTACCTATGGGGAAATCTAGTGCTTCCTCTCCCTCCATATTTCCTGTATTACTCTTCATGAAATGATGCCCTCAACCTTAATTTCTGTAGATGGACTGAGAGGGACGAGTGTTAAAAACATCTGTGCTATTAAATTCAGTGTTTCCAGGGCACTACATTGTAGTTGGCATGTGTCCTGTGGACGTTAGCAAAGGTAAGAGACCTTTCCGAGAAACAACTTGGATGCATCTCCCCATTGAACTGGTGAGGGGTACATAAAGGAAGCCATGTTCCCCAGGGTTTGGTGTCGGGGCCTGTTCCGTTTAACATCTTGGTCAATGATCTGGACAAGGGGATCAAGCGCACCCAAAGTAAGTTTGCAGACAACACCAAGTTGGGTGGAAATGCTAACCTGCATGAGGGCAGGAAGGCTCCAAAGAGGGACTTGGTCTGTTTGGATTGATGGTCAGAGGCCAGTTGTATGAGGTTTAGAAAGACCAAGTGCCAGGTCCTGCACTTGAGCCACAACAATCCCAGGCAATGCTCCAACCTTGGAGATGTGTGGCAGAAAAGCTGCTGGGAGGGAAAGGACCTGGCAGTGTTGATCAGCAGCAGCTGAGCATGAGCCAGCAGTGTGTCCAGGTGGCCAAGAAGGCCAATGGCATCCTGGCTTGTATCAGAAACAGAGTGACAGACAGGACCAGGGCAGTGATTGTCCTGTATACTGGGCCCTGGTGAGGCCACGCCTTGAACACTGTGTTCAGTTCTGGGCCACTCACTACAAGAAAGATATTGAGGTTCTGGAGTAGGTCCAGAGATGGGCAACACAGCTTGTGAAGGGTCTGAAGCACATGTCTGATGAAGAATGGCTGAGGGAGTTGTTTAGTCTGGAGAAGAGGAGAGTTGGGGGGAATATGATCGCTCTCTACAACTACCTGAAAGGAGGTTGTAATGAGGTGAGGTTTGGTCTCTTCTCCCAAGTAATGAATGATAGGACAAGAGGAAATGGCCTCAAGTTGTGCCAGGGAAGGTTTAAGATCGGAGATTAGAAAGAACTTTTTCACTAAGAGGATGCTAGAAACTGGCATAGGCTGCCCAGGGAGGTGGTGGAGTCCCAATTCCTGGAGATATTTAAAAGCTGTGTAGCTGAGGTGCTGAGGGACATGGTTTAGTGATGGGCTTGGCAGTATGAGGTTAATGGTTGGACTTGATCTTAAAGGTCTTTTCCGAATGAAACAGTTCTATGATTCTACAATACAGACTGTTGCAGTGGCCTGTGGGGCATGCTCCCAGGCATGTGTAGTCCAGGATATTGGTAAAGCTAATAGCATTGATGGAGATTCTGAGGGAATGGAGCTGCTCCTAAAGCACTATCACTACAGCAATTCCCACTGCATATTTGTACCCAGGCCTTTTCCATTTGCTACTGTATTTTTTTTTACTTCATTCAGCATTTTCAATTTCTTCATTTTAATCCAAGTCATTCTTTAACCTTTTGCTCATGGTGGGAATTTGGCAGAGAGGTTTTCCATGGACTTCAATGAAAAAAGGATTGGAGATAGCAGTATTAGTTCCAGAAATTTTCACTAAGAGGGAGGTATTTTCTTTATGGTGTTTACTTCAGGAAAGAGGACTGCCATTTGTCCTTGGGGAATACTGTATTAATTTTGCAGATTCAACCATGATTCTTAATTTCAGCTCCTATGAGCCAACGTTAATGTTGCTGATGGGCTTTTTTTTGGTCTCTTCAAGTGCTCATGTTCTCTGCAGGAAATAGGTTCTCCTGTGCTGAAAAATTTATGTTGCACTTCTGTGGTCTTGCTATGCAACAGCATACAAGGTCCTACGTTAAAGGCAAAATCTGCTCACAGTGAGGAAGGACTGATAGCTTTAGTCTTTCAGCTGTGGATGTGGACAGAAATCATATTACTCCTGGATTTGCCAGGCTTTAAGCTCAGGAACTGGCTCAGCAGGAACAGAAAGGTGGCTCAAGAAAATAAAGCTCTTTCACATCTCTTGTGCTGGCACAATGGGAATTAATATCAGGGTACACCTAGTTTTTGTTTCTTCAGCATTTTACAGGGCATAAAAAGGCCAAACAGATTTCCTGTCTGTTTGCAAACATCTGAAGCCAATATCAAGCATTGAGCATATGTCTTGATCTTTTCCATAATTTATTGACTAGGAAAAAGAGGCTGCCAGTTTCATCTGTGAGAAATGCAGAATCTTTTAAATACATCTGCATTATACTCAATGTTTTTCAGATTTACAGCTCTGAGGAGCCTGAACATGAATCAGATTTAGCCTTTGGTATTGTGATAAATTCCAGAGAAGATCTGCAGTAGCATCTTGCTTCTAGAGTGCTTCTTCAGCAGTCCTGAATTTGAGTGTGAAATTCCACAAAGACACCCCAAACTTGCAAGGGAGATTCAAATTTCCAGCAAACTGGAAAACTTAGGCCAGGTTTGTCAAAGTTTTTTTTTTTTAAAGAAGTTGGACCATTTTTGACTGACCATGCTTTGGCCTGAGGCTTATGCATAAAAATAATTTGAAGTTTGCAAGTTCTTGGGTTTGCTTTTTTTATTCCCCAGGCAGATGGGGTGAAACTGCTGCTTGATGGCATCTCTGGTTTCTGCCTATGAAATCTGTACAATTTCTCAACACAAATTCCTGTGTTGTGACATTTAAGATTATCTATATCCAGAAAGGAAAAGAAAAGTGACTGGATGTCAAACCAGGGATACTTTAAACTACCAGGTAATTTGTGTGAAATTGCAACCTGGTTTGACACAAGATTCTTAGTTTTAAAGATATAACTTATTTGCTGTCTGAGAATATTCATTTTAGGATTTTTCCCCCCCAAGGAAAAAAACTACAATACAAAACAATAGAATGATTCTTTCAAAGACAATGAGACTTACAGGGAACATTGTGACTCTGTGCAGCGTGCAATGAATTTCTTCCCTTCCTGCTCCCAAATGCACCTTTCCTCTAATGCAAAATAGACTGTAAGAAAGCACTTAATTTCTTTTTAAAAAATAATTGGTCTACAATAGTTCTCAGTATTACAATAGCTCTCAAGGATCTGCTTTGAGTAGTTGTTTTTTTTTTTTAGGTAGTTGCCTCAGATACCCTGTAGCTTGCAATTGCTTTCTCTTAGACCTAATCATGATCCCTATCTGTTAGTAGCTTTTAAAATTACATTGAGACCAGGCTGCCTGCAGAATTCATTGTGCTTCCACTGGGTTATAATCAAAAGGAAAATTTCAGCACATGAAATAACCCCACTGATAACATAATTCTTACTACCAGTCAGATATATGATGGCTTCTTTTTTTTTTTGGACAAGGATATTAGACATCTGGAGAATTAAAGTAAGAGAAAGGCTTCCTATGGAAAAATGATCCACATTTGTGACTTTTATAGTTTGAACATAATAGTGACAAAAAGAGATGGACTAAATACAATGATTCCAGTACCGAAAAATACCCCACCAGCCCAAATTCAGACAACTGTGTCATCAAAATGGATTTTTTTTTCCCTGTAATCAATATGTAGTACTGGAGAATGCAGTTACAATATTCTTCTATGCAGGAAGTTTTAAGAAGTGAGGAAAGTCTAGGAACTTTCCTGGCACATAGGTGCTTATTTGTTCATGACATAATAAATCTGTTTATACAGTTCATTAGAAATTATTTCTGAAAAAGAATTGTTCTCTGGCTATTTAAAAAGCGTGGGCAAACAAAACTAGGAGGAAGTATCAATGAGACTGCTCTATCTTTAACAAGAGAGGGCATTAGTGGGTTAGTAGGTGGAGGGAGGTTCTCCTCTTTCTCTACTCTGCCCTCATGAGACCACATCTGGAATATTGTGTCCAGTTCTAGGACCCTCAGTTCAAGAAGGGCAGGGAGCTGCTGGAGAGAGTTCAGCACTGGGCCTCAAAGATGACAAAGGGAGTGGAGCATCTCCCTTATGATGAACGGCTGAGGGAGCTGGGGCTCTTCAGCTTGGAAGAAACTGATGGGTGAGCTCATTAATGTTTACACATACATAAAGGGCAGATGTCAGGAGGATGGAGCCAGGCTGTTCTCAGTGATGTCCATTGATATGACAAGGGTACACGCTGGAACATAAGAGCTTCCAAAGAAACATGAGGAAAACCTTCTTCACTGTGAGCATGAGGGAGCACTGGAACAAGCTGCCCAGATGGGTTGTGGAGTCTCCTTCTCTGGAGACATTCAAAACCCACCTGGATGAGTTCCTGTGTGACCTGCTCTAGCAGTTCCTGCTCTGGCAGGGGGGTTTAGACTAGATGATCTTTTGAGGTCCCTTCTAACATTTAAGATTCTGTGATTTTGGAGAAATCAAGATATTTGTTTACACCAATAGTTTCTAGTAATGATTTCTGCTTGGTCTTGAATGTTGCCCTTCTTTGACAGTCAGAAGACAGATTTGCATTGCTGTATCATCAGCTTGCTATGTTCTTCTGAAAAAATGAGATGTCAAATGCATACAGGAACTACACTATGGAACACCACTGAAAACTATTGTGGAAATTAATTCTCCTGCCTAAAGTGCAGAAATATACTAAAGCCATAAACTCTGCTGGGTGCAAGTATTTGAAAAATCATAAAATCCTTTTGTCTCTAGGCCAGAACTTGAAGAGCTCATTAAGAGTTTACTCAGTCAGTGGGAGGCTTTTGATAGAGTGAGTCCTTTGTGCTTTAGCACAGTCTTCAAAAGGAAAACATTGCAATTAATATTTGATTTTGATTTTGTGTCTTTTAAAGAAGAAATGGTGATTTTGCAAATAACCAAATATCAAATTCTAAAATTATATTTTTATGGCACATAGGTCAAGTGACTTTACCTACCTTCTGGTTCATAAAGCCAAACGTGAAATCTCTAAAGGCTTCAGATTTACAAGGTATAACTCTACAGAAATCAATAGTTATGGAGTAATGACTAAGACCTGAGATGAACTCAGACGGAGGCTTCCAAATTGTAGTGGAAATAACACAGACAATTGCCTGAAAGAGCAGCAGCTGTGAGACGAGATGTACTGTTTGGTCAATCAGTTCTGTGGATTCCTTAAGCTATTATCTATCATAAAGAAGTTTGTCTCCATAAGTTTTATTCTGTGATTGGGTTGAACATTCTCCTGGTAGAAGGTGTTTCCTATAAACCTCCATCTTCTGGAGTTAAATGAATGCTTCAAAAGCTCAGTTTTCATTTGTGTCCCCGCCTCACAGAGAAAAACCTTGAAAATAAGTTGGCAGAATATGCAAAAGGATAAAGAAGCAAACAAAAAGGGCAAATGAAAATAGGAGTCATTGGTGTCATCTCATCAATGCTAAAACATTATGGCTATTTTCTTCTTTTTGATTGATAAGGCAGTTTCACTCTGTGTGCAGTTGGCAGTCCTCTCTAGAAATGGAAAAAGTGCTGATAAACCACTGCTACAAAAATATGTTAACAGTGGCAATATGTATTTTAAAATTTATTAAACAGAGTTGCAAGAGGATGATGTTAAACTTCTTAGCTTCTGTCCTTTAAACATAAAATTAAGCCCATGCTGCACTGAGCTCCTTGCAGCTCATCAGCCACTTGTTTGCATTACCCACACTCTCCTTCCCTAGGAGCCCCATCTCTTGTGCAGAGCAAAAGCAGGATTAAGGGTAATGTTAAAAGTTCCAGTGTCCCATTTTTAAAGGTGAATTAAGCACATATGAGCCTAGGTTTTGTTGACTTTCAATGAAGATTAGACTTTAAATTGCTAAATCACTTTGAAAATGGTACCCTAAGCAGCTTTAAGATTGACAGAACTTGCCTTAAGCTGCTCCGAGACTGACAAGATGAAGGTCTAGTGCAGTAACAGAAGCACTTTGATTCCTTGCTCTTGGATGGTGCTAGGACCTAGGATAAGCCATTTTTTTTCTGCTACCATGAATGAAGTAAACTTGATGTTTTTTGCCATAATGATACTTCCTTGTTCTGTGTGTAATTCCTGATTTAAGCAAGGACACTAAGCAATTGGACTGGGGCCTTTCCTTTTAATGTCTTAGATTAAAACGAGGCTCATGGCAATAAAAATCCTAAAAATAAATCTTTCAGGAAAACTAGTTGTGTTCTTCTCCTTCCCCCTGCCTTGAAAAGTTTCTACCTATATTGGCTTAGGCTTACCTTGACTTTAAGACATTTCTCTGTCTTACAGAAAAAAAAGTTTATCATGAACTCCTTCTTCTACTTAGAAATTACTTTTAGATATGAAATTTTTATCAAAAGCCATGTTCTTAAGTATAGGCTAAGTAATAATCACAATGTCTTAAGTCAGGCTCTTAAAAATAATTGTCTTTAAGCAACTGAGTAACCTAGCCAATTTCAAGCAGATAACATAAAGTTATACATTGAGAGATTTCTGTGCCGTAACATATTTTATGTAGTAGAAAGCAATTGCTTTTCTAATATTGCTCGTAGGTAAATATTTTCTATGAAATTTATTTATAAAAAAATAACTCCACATTTCAGAATGTACTGCTCGGTTTGAAACCTCATACACCACTATTATTTCCTAAGCCTGAATCAAATGATTGTGTTGCGCCAGATGCTGGAACGTGATGTACCTTACTGTGTGTGCACGAAATGCAGGATTGAGGCAGCATTGGTAATAATTTAGTTTATCTTTGACAGCTTTAAATGAACAGGAGCCCCCTCACTAGCTTAGAGGTTATGTTAGTATCTTCCCTCTGATTTTTTTTTTTCTTTAAACATTGAAGAATGCCTGCTACAAAAAAAAGTTTTATAGTTGGGAAAGTTTTAGAAGAGATGAGTTTAGCAAGCATACCTTTGTGTCTCACTCATCATGGGCTGGTACCAAAATTTCCTCATTTTATGTTGCCTGCTGACCTTGCTTAAGTATTTGATGAGGCTTCCTAGAGAGCTGGTTGATGCCAAAGGCCTATCGCTGTTTAAGGGGCGTTTGGACAAAATACTTAACAGTATGCTTTAGCTTTTGGGCAGCCCTGAAGCGGTCAGGCAGTTGGACCAGATGATCCTCGTAAGTCCCTTCCAAATCATTTGGGTTGGAAAAGACAATTGAAATCACCAGGTCCACCCAATAACCTGGCACTTCCAAGCCCACCACTAAACTTGTCCTTCAGTACCTCATCTATGCATCTTTTAAAACCTTTAGGAATAGGGACTCCACCACCTCCCTGAGCAGCCTGTGCCAGCGTCTAACAACCCTCTCAGTGGAAAATTTCATCCTAATGTCTAATCTAAACCTCCCCTGGTGCAATTTGAGGCCATTTCCTCTTGTCCTGTCATTCATTATTTGGGAGAAGAGACTGACTCCCATCTCACTACCGCCTCCTTTCAAGCAGCTGTAGAGAGTGGTCATGTCTTCTCTCAGCCTTCTCCAGCTCCCAATGAACTATTCCATTTCATTTCACTCTACTTTGAGGGAGAAAAAGCCTCAATAAGAACAGCAAATTTTGTCATTATGAAGGAAGATGAATGAGGCCAACTCTACTGCTTCCACTAAAGGAAGGAAGAGCAAATCCTACTCTCTCAATAGAGAAATCCATAGAAATCATGATAAGAACTTTTCTGAAAATCCAATCCTTGATAGACTGTGTAGGAATAAGGAACAGCACTGGACTACATTCATGTTTACGTTACTTGGGGACTAGCTCGTCACTAGTAGAGCTGCTCTGAACATGTGAGAGGGTAGAATCTCACCATATCGCTCATATTTTGTGAAAACAAATTCAGTGCAACACAGAGATGATTACAGGACTCTACAATCCCTTCACAGTAAAAGAAAAGAGTTGAGTACCTATGGGAAAGGAAGAATTCAAAGAAATTATGTAAACTGAGGAAAATAGGCTGATATAAATGGCGTCAACATTTCTCTAGTTCGATGTCCTGTTTCTCTACTCGTAAAATAAGGATACTTAAGGAGAGTACTGTGAAGAGCTCAGAGGGTGTGGTAAGTGGCCATATAAATGCTTGTGATGAGTAAATGAAACAGAAAAGGTGAAATATCTTTGATTTCAATAGAAGGAAGCATCTATTGAATTTCTACACATTTTGTCAGAAAAGCGTGCAGTGTAAATTACACCGTCATTTAGCATTTGCTTATACAAAAACTGTGCCATTAAAATGAACTGAGTCCTCCAGAATAACAGAATAGAGATTCAAAAGAAAATCGTTCTTATGTATTCATTCATGTATTTATTTATTTATTTATTTATTCTGTCATCCCAGGGAGTCATGGAAAAAGAAACTAGCAAGAAAAGGGAACAAACAAATGTCTCTGAAGAAATGTTTTTCTTTCACTTCATGTGAACAAGATTATTTGAAATATTCATCAACAAGATTTTTTTTTGCCTGGAACAATTTTTAGACGTTAGTATTTCATAGCCTCATTTGCAAGCTGTGGCAACTTAATATTTGTACACTTCCAACACGGAAATGGCAACATAATTTAGTGGGTGATATAGGGGCTGAGTAAGGATGCTCTCTTTGGAGAAGGCTGCGGTGTACAGCAGGGAGAGGATAAGACCATATGTGCCCTGTTCATGTATCTTTCCTAAACATCTGCTGTTAACCACTGTCACAGAAAGGACATTTGGCGATATGCACCTTTCTTGTGAGCCAGGGTAGCTGCAAAGAAAAATTGAGGCATCTTTTGTAGAGGAAAATAGACACAGAAGGTGGGAAACTGAAGTTACTTGCCCAACTGGCATCAACATTGACAGGAGAAAGGAGATGGAAAATGTCTGGTGGTTAAAAAAAACAAACAAAGCAATTCAAATGGAAAAAAAGATCAAACACTTGAAATATCTGCAGGTGACAAATTATGAAATCTTGTGGCTTAAGGAGAATTAGGTTGAATCAACTTGAACTCTTCATTTGCTGCCTGTGTGTAGGTGTCAGTCAAGGAAGGAGAGCAATCCCCAGCACCCAGGGTTCTGCACAGGCAGCCCATAGACTGTCAGACATCTCAGAGAGCTGGGAAAACTCTTAAGGGGCAGGATGCACAATTACTATGGAGCAGTGAAGTTTCCATGTATGTGTCAATCCTAATGTTCTATCAGAAAATTTTTGACCAGAGCTACCCAGTGTGCCCTTGATCAAGGAGTGTGACGGATGATCAGGATTGCTTCAGCAACCTGAAAGCTGCTAGAGCATATAAAGTGGTGAGTTAGTTTAAACAGCAATAAATAGTGCAAGCAGGAGTTTCAAGCCACCATTGCCTATCTGTCTTAACTTTGTAGATTGACCACAGAACTTGGTTCCCAGATGTGTGGGTTTAAGACATCAATATCCAAACATTTCTCTTATGTTCAGTGCTACTATTCCTACCTCTGGACTTACAGAATCAGACTCAATTCAGTTGTTCAACACAGTGAAAATATCATAATCTCAATATTGATGTGGTTTAACTCCAGACAGCAACTAAGCATCACACAGCTACTCACTTGCTCCCTCCTATACCCCACCATGGGATGGGGAGAAAAATTGGAAAAGAAACTAAAACTTGTAGGTTGAGATAAGAGCAAGGTCATAAATAAAACAAATTAATAAAAGTAAGAATAAAATGTGATCATGATTGTAATGAAAATAGAAAGAAACAAAACCAAGAAAAGACCAGCAATGCCCAATGCAAGGGCTTACTGATCAACCCCTCTTGCCCCAACTCTTCCTCACTTTATATACTGTTATTATGCAGTATGAATAGCCCTTTGACTAGTTGGGGTCAGCTGTCCTGGCCATGCTTCCTCCCAGCTTCTTGTTCACCCCCAGCCCACTTGTTGGCAGGGCAGGGTGATCAGCAGAAGCAGGCTTCATGCTGTGCAGGCAGTGCTCAGCAGTAACCAAAGCATCCCTGTTCTATCAACATTCTTTCCAGGATAAACTCAAAACACAGCTCTGTACCAGCTACTAGGAAGAAAATTAACCCTATCCCAGTTGAAACCAGGGCAAATACTTTTCCTCCTGTCTCTGTCTCATTAACTTATTATTTCCCATCTAACATCAGCTAAGGAAATATCTGTTCCTCTAGGAAAATCTGAAGTTTTTCCTTCCCATAGCTGTGATTTATAACCGTGGTTCTGTTGGTAAACTCTGTAAAGTGAACCAAATTAATGGAAACGCCTCCTCAAATGCTCAATGGCAGCTCAAGTAAGGAGAGCCTGAAGGAAGTGGGGTACTTAGCTACTACTACAACAGGAGCTAGGCACAGAAATAAAGCTGGCAGCAAGGAGTCTCTTCCAGCTCTGAATGACAGAGATTAACATAAATCAGAACTTCAGACACAGATCTATCTTAGCTTTTCTGCTTCACTATAAGGTATCCTAACTCAATGTGCTTGCTGCCACAAATACAATCCTTGGCACTTAATTAATCTCCCCCACTTCAAGCTGATACCTCATGCTTCCTATGATCAGTCCTTGGTAGTCCTGTGCACAAAGCAGGAGACAATTTTGAGGAGCTGCAAACCTGAGTGTTTTGCTACTCAGCATCCTTTACCAAATGCCTGTCTGTCGGACCCTGCCTGCCTTTACAAAACAAGGATGGATGGCATTTCCCTGCCACAAAGGAGAATAGTGAGAATAACTACAGTAAAGACTGTGCAGCATTCAGACTAAATACCAATTACACAGGGCATTGGAGAGTAATAAGAAAGTTCAGGAAAAAAAAGGCCATAGCAATAACGTTAAATGAATTATTTACAATCAACTACAGGATGCGTTTAAGGATGAACCCACAGAAGAGCCCTTTGGCCCTGTCAAATCAATGGAACCATCTGCACTTGATGTGTCAGTAGACATAGTTTAATAACAAATCAATAAAATGAATAGTAACAAATTACCAGGACAGAAATGACTCAACGTGTAGAAGTGGAAAATACACAGACAGTTTTTTATAGAGAGATCACAAACAAATTAAGTCTGACTTAAGTCACAAGCAGATTTATTCAGCTTCTTCAGAGGAACAGTAAACTCATGGGCAGGAATATTAGTTGCATTTCCAGAAAACTTCCTTCTGATGGCTAGAGTTAAAAGTATGGTGCACTTTATTTTTATGTTAAAGTCTTGGCACAGTTATTAGGGATTTTAAATAAAAATAATTTAAATATATTTTTGGATTATTATTTGGGGAAGTCGTTTGGTTTTCCACTATTAAATAATGTTTAACAAGTACACTGAATACAAGAGTTGAAAACACATCCCAGGTCTAAGGGCACTAAAATATCTTCCTGAAACGGGAATCTGTTTTCAAGAAAAAGATGATCTATTTTTTTCTTGTTACAAAGTTTTAATGATTCAAGAATCAACAGGTATAATAATTTAAAAAACTACCTATGTTTAGGTTGACAAGATAGTGGATGCATCAGGATTTTAACTAAACTGTTGAATACATTTAATGTCTTAACACAGCATCATATTTCTTTTCTTAAGCCAAGTATTGCTCATTTTTAGAGAAAATCTCCCACTACAAATCTAGGCCCTTTTGCCTTTGGATAAACATTTGAACAGAAAGGTAATCTCCTGGAAACTGTTTCTCAAAATTATAAGTAAAAATGTTTGCATTTCTAGGGAAAATAAACTATTAAATTGGATGTTAAATAAATGCTGAAGCAACAACATCTAAAGAAATATTTTAAGGAATATTTTTACATTCTTGCACCTCATAATGAGCTAAGTAAGAGAAATGTCTTCATAATGTTCATGTATAAAATGCCTTTGAGAAGAAAGATGCCATGTATTCCCTAAAGATATCTTTGTTCTTGTCTTTTGCTAAATGATTGACATGGTAAAAAATGAAGTAATTAACTTCTAGCTGACAGAAAACAGTAATGTGGGTCTGTAATGATGGCACCCGTGAGTGGCATAGTGTCCTACTTATCTGCATTTTAAAGCAACAGCTGCTGGGTCTTTTGCAATCTCTGCAGAATTTTAAAGAGAAGTAAGATTAGAGACAACGGTACATCTTTGCTACAAATGCCTTGAAACTGGTCTTCACCAGACAGATTGTACAGAGTGTTGGGCATATGCAAAATCACTATACTGGTAGGGGAAGCAGTTCTTATAACTCTTGAGACCTATGTAAAAATACTCTGATGTTTCAGAATCAACACAACCCTTTTTCTTGAAGATCTTTTTGAATCTGGACGATTTTCCTTGAAGAAGTAAAGTATGAAAGAATGCAGATACCTTATTAGTAGACTACATTTACAGACTTAGACATATCTGCAACAGAGAGACCTCAGTACTGCCAACTGGTTGTCAATCTCACTGTCCAAGGCACATATGGTCCACATTACTTAGCACCAAGCTCTGTGCTGCTTTGAGCCCATGTCACATCCTATGGCCTTGAGAAATTACTAGTCTATGAATGTGGTGGTATTCTTCCTCTTCAAAGTGGCTGAAGTAATGTGAACAGTATGTTTTAGCCTCATAATATGTTTTACAGCATGACTGAAGAATGCTATTGGACAAATAGCATGAGGATGTATGGGGATGTCTTAGAATGAAATTCTGCAAGACCGGTTCATACAAAGGGATTAAAACCAAATGACATCTTATACATGCTGCCCAAAGAAGTCTTTGGAGTGAACAGTCCTAAAATTAATCTATCCACTTTTGATTTTGAAAGGAACTTGTTAGCTTGATCAAAAAGAGAGCTTGGGAGTAAATGAGCAATATAATGTGAGCAATCAAGGTCCTGGGTGCAAATTGGGCTGCTGGATTAGCTGTATTACATAGCTATGCCAAAGAATTATGCCACAGTAAATATATTTTTAGAAATTATATCATTTTGTTAGTGACACAAAGTCATGTCTAACACATCACATTGCAGCAGCTGGAATTCCTATTTTGGAGTGAGATTATTTCACTAATGGGAATGTGGCTTACAAATTAACTATGATATTTTCTTTGCTAATCCCTGATATTGTCTTTAAAATGGCCTGTTAGTTTAAGGGTTTCTTTGTGAGAAAATGGCAGCTCTGAGAGCTCTCCAGCAGCATGGAATTCCAGGTTGACATGTGATTTGTTTTAGATATAACTATGATGATGATTGCAATCGCCTTTGACTTTCTTGATGATCACTATTCAGAAAGCTTCAAGTGAATCTAAAAATCAGAACCATTTCTAATCTTACCTCTTTGACAGTCTTGAAGTACAGTACGGTAAAAGAGTATTGAATACAATCTATGACAAAACTTTCTGGAGTCTTGTAGGTTACTTGAAGCTGAGCATAAGATTCAGATTGATTATTTTAAATGCCTAAAATGGGCTTAGATGGATTTTAAGCACCAAAGTCTTACCGCAAAACTGAAAGTTCTTGCTCCAGTAGGCAAATTAGTATCTTAAACTACATTTGCTCTCACATATTTATGCGAAGTTGGATGTCTCTCTCTCTCATTTAAACATTTATGGAACTCACATTTAAAGTAGAGAAGTATCCAGACTACAGTTAAAGGGGTTGATCATATTATGCCTCGATTATACCTAACAAACAAATACAAAAGTGAATGCAGAAGAAACACAATAGCAAAGGCTATTCACATTCAAAACTGCAGCTATGATATTTACCCTTTTCTAGTAGTCTAGTGGTTAGAGACTTGAGTATGTGAAACTGAAAATTTTGCTACAGCACTGAATGACAAAGCGGGAGACATAAGTTCAGTTCCCTCAGCAGACTGAAGGAACTCAAAGTCAGAACTGCTTCATCTTCATTAAGTGTCGTGGCCACCAGGTTGCCATGTGTGGAAATGACATTTTTCACCTCTTCCCTTGAAAGGGTAAGGTGACCTAGATATCAGGGAGGTTAAAGTTTGAAGGAAAGAAGTTGGTGGGGTCTTCTCAACTGGAGGCTGAGGAATTCAGTGATGAATACAATGTTGTGACTGTCATCAGTGATTCCAGGTTGGCTTTGACTAAAACAGCAATAATGCAGGGAAAAGAGATATGCACATGCCAGAGTGTTTTGCAAAATGTAAGGAATACCATGGTCACCATTTTATCTTACATTTTACATCCTCACTTGTACAACTTTGGTCTTAAATTCCCAAAAGTGTAAGTACCTATTACAGAGACTGAAGCCAGGCTTTTGGCAAGATAGAGAATTCAGACATATTTCAGCATTTAGTTTTCCCTCTAAGCGAAATCCAAGGCAGAGTGACTGAATCTAACCCACTCCAAGGAGTTGCCTTGCTCTGTAAGGGAGCTCCATTAAAGGTGTATTTGTCCATTTCCTCGCTTAGCACAGCAAAACTGAATTCCCTACTCAACACTTCCATTTACTGTATGCAGGATTTATGTAACTAAGGCATCTTGGATGAACCTCTATAGACAACATTTTATGAGCTGCTGTTGTGCCAATCACGGACTCTTGAAGCTCATAACATGGCCTGAAAAGTGTGTGCACTTTTATCAGTTCTACAGGTAATATTTGTCTGCTGTGCTCACTGCCCCTGCATTCTCACCCTACTGCCTGAGGGCTGCATACTCCTACAAGATACCTTGGAAAGTGCTTTTAATAAAGTTAGTTCCAAGTTTATCCTGCCATCAATCAGCAATAATGTTTATTTATATGGGTTGCTAAATTCTCAACTTTGATCAAGAAGTCTATTCTCCTTGAATGACACCCAAAACTATTCAGTATGGAGAGTGGAGGTTCAAGGTCTCGCTCATTTCATATTGACTTGAGGAAGAACAAGGATACCATGTTGCAGAATGGCAACATCAATTCCTTAAACAATGTACAGTGAGATCAATGAAAATAAATCAATATATCACTTTAAAAACAGTGTAATGGAAAGAAGTCTCAGAGCCTTTCCTTTGAGAGATAAAATAAGTAAAGTATTTGATGCAAGCACAATAAACCAAATACTGGGAAAGTCCTAAAAACAGCCATTAACGTTCTTCACAGACTGTCACCAAAGGGGATTATCTCAAAGCACACTTACTGTGCTGCCTGTCATTCAGAGGAGCAGCTCATCCCTGAGTTTTACTAAACAAAACCTAGAGGTTTACCAAATAAAATGAGATTCTCTTCTGCCTATGTAGCATAAGGAAAAGGATGAGAATAGGATTTAAAATAAAGTAGGAGTGATGTGATGGCAATGAGAAGATTTATGTTATTACAGAGGTCTTGGAGAGCCTGAAAAATTCGGATTATCAAAACATGGGGATTGTCACACTACCATGTCTTGCTGCAATTTAAGCATTTCTTCATTTTCAGTTAACATGATCCTGGGAGGGGTGCTGTTGAAACAGCATTATTTGTATGGTTGTATTAGGTGCAGAAGTATGTTTTCAAGCAGTTAAAATTCTGTTTCCCTTATCCCACTTAATTAATTATGAGAGGTGATTTGTTAGAGAAGCTGACAGACTGGAAGCAGAAGGCATTCATGATGATTTAATTATCATTTAACTGATGTCTTATGAAATTCAAGAAAATGGCCAGATTATTAAATGGATGACAATTTATTATGATGCTCTTGTTATATCAAACGGAAATGAGATGTTACTTAACTAAGCAGCGTTCTTGGAACAATAAAATACATCAGTGATAAAGGTAAGTTTTTTCAGTTACCATTTTATTGTCTATTGATACAAGGACGTGGATGGAGTAATCTTTTAAAGAGTGTAATCTCATTCTTTCTGAAACCCAGTGAGGACTGAATCCAAATTAAGCTACTAAAAAATCATTGGAAATGCACAACTGGACTGCAAGAGTGGAAATGTATACCAAGGGATGGACTACAATTTCAAAACACTTCCCTGGAGAACAAGTACTGAGCACTAGAGTCTCATTAATTTGCTTGTCACTCAACCCCCAAAAATAAGAGATGTCTATAACCCTATTCACAGTGAATATCATGTTTGTGTATTACAGACTGAGTTCCAGACAGCCAAAATCCCATCCACACCACTCTGAGTTCCAGACAGACATGGAAGCATGGCTATGAAGGGTTGAAAGATGTGAAACATAATGATTGTAGCTGTGCTATTGAAATAACAAAGAGCTGAAATGAGCTCTTAGAAAATGGATTGAAGACCAACATGCCTGTAGCTCGTCAAAGGACTACTGGAAATTTACACAAGTTACCTGTGGTATACTATGAAGAAGGATGTGGAGACCAGGAACATGCAAATATAGCATTAAAGAGACAGAGCAAAACCAGATCAGAGTGATGTTAATCATTGCAGCTTATACTCATTTCATGTATGTTAACCAATGAAAGCATAAAAAAGGAGTGATGGAAAATAACTTGCAGAAGACCATGATTTACTGCTCGGAGAACAGATAAAACGTGACTAACAGAAAGTTGCAACTTGAACATTTTCTAAAATTTGAGCTACTAGACAGATACCACTGTGTGATGCTTGATCATTGTCACCCTGTGTTGAACGCAAAAATGCAATACACAGGTGTGATGGCTTTGAAACTGGACCTCACAAAGGAGGAATGTAGAAGTATTGCCCAGGCATGAGGTCCAATTTCAAAGGCCTTCAGGAAACGTAAAGAACAGCCTCCTTCTACAGATTGCTCAGCAACTCCAAACTATAAACATATAATTTTTCACTTTATCAAGCACAATTACCAATTAATCATCCATTAGAGATATTTATGTCAAGCAAAATGCTGGCAGAGGAAACTTTATCCTGCTTAGTAGATGGCTGCTTTTAACAGTGAAAAATGCTAGCAAATCAGAAAATAATTTCTAAAATTAGTTAATCAGCTCAATCAAAGTTTCAATTATCTTGTAATTGAGGACGATTAGATTATTCATTACACACACTGGGAAAAAGAATTTACAGAAATACAAAATCTTTACGTCTCAGAGTATAAAGATTATTTAAAAGTGTTTATATTTTCATACAAGCATTCCTCACTAGATCTAATTAGACTAAATCACTACCATTGGTACTTCATTCTGCACCATTGACTTTTAAAATGAACTCTACCCCATAAATTCCTATTATCACGCACACAATTGATTGGAGGTAGAGTACATCAAGAAAAACTTATCCAGTGTTTGAGGGATTGTAATGCTTCTTCTATAAATATAACTCAGAGAGCATCTTTCTGAATTATTTGACCTAAATGTCAGCAATTGTGCTTTCTAGCAATACTCAAAGAGAGCATGAGTGTTGTTTTCACCCACATCTCAGCACTCGCGAGCCTCTCTTGAGTAGCCTTTATGGTATGTAATAAAGACACAGTTACAACAAATAGTCCCTTTTGACAATTGAGGAGAAAAATCCTTCACTTGGAGGGCTATACTTCTAGATTAAGGATGAAGACAGAACTGATTCAAATAAACTTGGACTACTATCAACTCATTTCCAGAACAGCTCTGCAGAGAGCATTGAAAACTCCACAGTTTTACTTTTCTTTTTTCTCTCTCTCTTTGTTGGTCTCTCTCAACAGAAATGGATGAAAGGCCAGGTATGGGATATGCTTTCAAATGACATGACATAGTGATGTGTTTTCAACTGAGTTTGTGTCAACATGGTAGTTTCACAGTTTGTAGTTCCAGTATGTTAATAATACGGCAGAAGTTAGAGAGCAAGAGGCTGGATTATTATTTTCTTAAACCTGTTGGGTTTTTCTTATTTATAACACATCATAGTTACAACTACAGCCTAGGTCATATTGACTTGAAACTGGAACACTTAGAAGCACTCTTCTGCTCCCATTGGAAAAACCGTCTCTGGCGAGTTGTCTTGTTCATTTTGGCTGCAATAAGAATCGCAACCTCTTTTCACACATCTAATTCAGAGATTTCAGATAAAGTGTCACCTCAGACTCCTCAGAATTCTGTGAACTAGAGTCTCACATGATTTATTCAAAATCTATTTATGTCCAATAATTCTAAGCAGGTGCCCTACAATGAACAAACAGCTCATAGTGGTGCTTCAGTATCACTCCATATCCCTCTAACAATACAACTCTATTTTTAGGTCCTAAATCAATGCAGAATCTGAGCTCCTCAATTTCAGAATGATAACACTTATCTTCTTGGAGGAAAAGCTCAGACAGGATGGAAATGTCTTTATTCTTTAAACAGACAGAGCACTTCTAAGCAGTAACTTGGAGTAAAATTCTTGTTAGTACTAAAATTTTTCTCTGAGTTATAACGGTACTTGACTCACACTCACACAACTACTCCATGATTCACACCATATTAACCATTAGTTATACTCTTCGCAGATGGGGTTTACTGCTGTTTGTAGAGGACATAATTATTACCAAATGGTTAATAACCACATTTAGATTATTTCCTTTATTCTATATATTTATCTGTCTGCTCTTTCCAAATATAACAAAGTCTCATTTCAAATTAATGTCCCCTGTACTTCTGGAATATATTTAGAACCCAAGGCAACTGGTAGAAAAACGAATGCAATTTTTTTCTTGGTGTAATATGCTGGAGTATGTAGTACATTTCCATAAATGGAGCACTAAAAATGCAGCTGCAGTGACTTAATACTTTTATAAAATTCCCTAAAAAACCCAGCATTGAAACCTGAGTATAATTGAAGTGTCCTTTCTTAAAAATTCGAACCTGAACCAACTAGGGATTTTCCTTTCACTTGCCTATGCAAATTAAGAGCTGTTGCACTAAACCAAGGAAATTACAGCAATTAAAAAGTTTAAGGAAAGGAAACTGCACACTGGCCACATTAAAAAGGAATATATTCCATGTTTGCCCAATGCCTGATGGCTTTGGGTTGGCAATACAGAAAAAATAAAACTGAAGTAGCTTGAGAAGTGCCTGCCATACATGTAACTATTCACACTCTATTAAGAGCAAAACAACCTCATTTTCTATAGTCTCTAAATTCAGCAATGGTCCTTGCATTCAGCTGGATAATTCAGTCAAATTGCCTATTATTTCATACTTTCAAGAAGAAAAAAATCCTATCTGCTGATTCTTATTTCTTTGATATTTTTTTCCTCCAGATTTCTTTCAGCCAAAGCTGCTGCAATTCTCATTTAAAGCAAAGTTATCTGCTGAATTTTATCCAAACTTTCAAAATTGTTTTGATACTCTTAAAGGGGACTATAGGCAAGTACTGCTAATTGAATGACTATCTACTAGTCATACAGCAGATAAAGGCAGATAAATTGATTACACGGAATTTAAAAGAAATCCTTGCATTTCTAATCCTTGCATGTTCTGTTTAAGCATTTTCTGAATTTTAGCAGCAAACAACATAAACTAGAAAAAACTTAAAAAATACACAATCCTGAAACCATCAAGTAAATAAAAGATTACATGTAATACTTATTGACCTATGTAAAAATCCATCATATTCAGACAGTGAAATACATTTTCAGGCATTTGATGAATGTGATCAGACTTATAGGAAAGAATAACTATTTGCCACAAAACCAGTGAAGCTTACCTGGCTGACAGACTTCATGCCTGTTTTGCGGGAAATTTATGACCTGTGCTGAATTCCTGTGGTTACTGCACCTGCATCAGTAGATGTGAGCTGTGGAATCCAAATTGACCTGTCATCTTTCAGTAGTAACCACTAGATCTGCTGGATAGATCTGCTGGATAGTAGGCCCAGGACACAAATTGATATGAATGTGTAATGTATGCTTCTATTAATTACTATTTTGTTTTTCTTACTGATATTCTAATTCATGGTTAAAGCACAAGTAGATGTTTAGATTTCCAGAGGCTTAACAAGAAAGTTCAGGGCCATTTCAGCTTTGCAGAAAGTTCTGCTAAAGTTCACAGGACTTGAATGTCACATGAATCCATGTGCAAGTATCAATGGTAAAGTAAGAATTCATATTTTTACTCCTGGAATGTCTTGTGGTTCTGACTTCAAATCAGGGTAAAGACTGATGACTCCAACTGCACTTGAGCTGGGGCTAACTTTAACCAGAATAAACTCATGTGAATCAGATGTGAAGTGCCATGTACTGAAATCACCTCATTCCTCATAACTCTAGTAGGACTTTTTAGTAACCTAGTTCTGGCCATGATAATGCCATTGTAGCTCATTCTTTTTTTCTGTAAAGAAGGGCAAGTGTGAAATCAGGACAAGGTCCATGGAGGGTGTGGAGTCTCCTTCCTTGGAGGTCTTCAAGACCTGCCTGGACATGTTCTATGTGACCTGATCTAGGTGGACCTGCTTCTGCAGGAAGGTTGGACTAGATGATCTCTAAAGCTCCTTTCCAGCTACTACCATTCTATGATTCTATGATTACTAAACAACAGCAACTTTCAGTATTAAAATCTAAGTTTTAAATAATGTGATAGATTTGATATTAATAATAAATCGATGTAATAAAAATGTGTCTGCAATGTCATGTCTGGATGAAACATCAGAGCAGAATAAATCAGAGTGAATGTACTTTTCAGGGCATCTCATAGGACAAATTCACAGCTTCTCCCTGCAGCAATGCAATAGTTCTTGTTGCAACAGCTCTATATGACTGTAGCAATGTTCTGACTCACAGTATAGAAAGGGCAAAATCACTTTCAGCACTGATACTGAAAAGGTGATTGCGTTTTGAACCTGCAAACCACATCAGAAACATTGCTTCTACCATATTTCTGCACTGCTACTGAAAATGCTTTTGATTCCGTTTTGTGCTAGTTAATGCATTTTCAAGATAAGTTCACATAGATATCTGTTTCCTTGTACTGAAATACTTGAAGAATCCATAGACCTTTTTCAAATCTAGACTTTACTTCTTGTAGAAGAACAGTTCCTGGAAAAGAATAGTTCCTGAAGTATTCTCAGCAACACAGATCTTGACAGACAAACCAAATCTGACTGGCTGTGTACAGAGAGGAGCAGCTGAAAGGACTGAACTGTAGTTTTGATCTTGAACCACCTGCAAGGAAGTGACAAACTACTGCTTGATGGCCATTAGGCTGGGCTTCCATTTTGTGATTGATGGTAACCTATGATCCTTCTCTGTGGAAATTGTCTTACAGTCTCTGCAGAAAGGAGTAATTACAAAAGACAGTCACTGCAACCTCTACCTAGATTCTAAAATGTCTCAAGGACACCAAGAAGAGAAAGCATGTCTGCAGAGATAGTGCATTTTAAAAGAGAAAATTACAGACCTTTTTGGCTTTGAGAAAGAAAGGAATACTGATACTTCTTGGAAACAGTGAGAACACATATCATTAACAGCACAATAAGGTAAAAACTATTCCAACCTGGCATAACTAAAATCTAAGTGGTCAGAAATATGAGCTTAAAAAAAATCTATACTTTTATTCCATCAAGCAACTGCTTCTGTCCTAATTTTTCACAAAGCTTTCAGCTGCTGCCCACGATGCCAGGACTCTTTTAAACAACTAGGAAGGAAGATGTGGGAGCAGAAATAGCAAAACTCTATTGCCTTTTCTATAAGCAGTGGTTTGTGTAGCAGTAGGTATTATGTGGTGCTAGCAGGTGTGTTGATAATTATAGCAGCACTATACATTAGGTGAAGGAATGGGGTTACCTGCAAGGTCAACTGAAAAGCATATAGGAACAAGAATTTAAGGAAACGGAGTGATTGTTTCATTACTATAACTCCTATTTAGTGAGGAATATCTGGCAAACTGTTCACCACACAACTATCTTTGTTAATCTTTTTTTATTTGGTACATTTGCAGATAAAGCAGTTAGAATAAGTAATTGTAAGAGTAGTGTGACGCACAATCAGAGCCTTCGCAAGAGATGAATTTGGAGATCTGGCAGAATGCAGGTGTATACCCACAAGCTTTTATTTCAGTGGGATTTTTTTTTTCTCTGTGTTCATGGTCTAACTTACTGTCTTGTACTTTAGCAGTTGAGGGCTGCACAAATTGGTGGTGTCCTATTATAGCTGTTGACATGGAAACATCATAAAAAACAGTTTGTTGGATACGACTGCTTTTTCACATAGAACAGACACAGCTTAAATGCATGTTTTGCTGACTCACTTTCAGCCATTGTAAGCCAGACAGTTAATCTTCACTGTCACTTTATCCCCCTGCACCAACTGAAACTGTCTTGGTTAGAGAAATTTCAAACAAATCCTATTCCCACATGTGGCCAAGTTCTTCATCACCATCTTCTGCTTGGAAATTATTCCAGCTGACACTGCTCTGAACCAGGGAGCAGGCAGTTCCACTAGGGAACCAGAAAACAGAATAGATGTGCAAAGAAAAGCTATTAAAGAATCTCTTAAGAAAAGAAAAAGGTTCACTGCTTCTTTAGAGTAGACATCACATATTAAAAATTTTACCTGTTCTGGGACATTATTTCAATAACTTATGAAAGAGAACAATAAAGAAAATGGCCAGAAGTATGTACTACTTATTTGTACTGAAGCTACTAATAGAAAAGCTGCTTCAGCGGGCATTAATAATTCAGCACTGAGATCATGATTTCAGGTCTCAGCCAATTGTTTCATATCTAACAAGTTTTACTGGTAATGTAAAGATTACTCATGTGGGGCTCAGTCCTTGAAGATACTCAGTACTACATGCATTAGCTCTTAATCTTGAACACAAACTATTAAAGGATTTGGAAAAACAACAACCAGATATAAATAAATCCACTTTCTGTCCTTTTTTTGGCACAAGTGGAGAATCATCCCTTGATGGGATGCTGGGCTGTTGGTTCATGCTGAAACTAATGGTGCATGGCATCGCTCCTCAGGAAGGAATCAGTGGGACTCATTTTATACCGGATCCCTATGAGTAGCAGATATGATAAACATGAAGATGTGAAGGAGGGAGCTGGTGTCAGATGCAGAGAATAGACTGTCTTTGACTGATGTGTTTACACGTTCAGTTTTCACTCTCCATTAACTACTTCTCCTTTGTCTGTGAAATGTTATTAAAAATTGCAAATGAACCTCATTTTTCCTTAACTGTTCATTAGTATCAACATTGCAAAAAAAAAAAAATCAGATGAATAAGAAATACAGCAAGTGTTAAGAAAAACTACAATAGCTTGTCAGGTGGCTGATAGTTTCAACTGACTGTATACCAAATTTTTTGATTTTCACAGTCCTAGGGTATAGATGGGGCATAATACATCATAGAATCATAGAA
>WBNH01010590.1:0-60928 GCA_013401255.1 Urocolius indicus
AGGCTCCTTCTCTGGACGTTTTCCAAACCTGATCTAGGTGGGACTTGCTTTGGCAGAGGGATTTGACTAGATGGCCTCTAAAGGTCCCTTCCAACTCCTACCATTCTATGATTATATCTGTAAAATAAAGTTAACAGTGATCTCGAATTTTTAGTAGTGATTCTTTGTGTATTAACATCCAGTCCTGCAGTTCTCACTCAGGCAAAATTTCTGTTGACATCAGTGAGAAGTTTTGTTTAAATAAGGACTAAAATCTGACATTTTGCACTTTCTTTAGCAGTGCATTTACAGTGCCAGCTGTTTGTAGATTAATTCAAGAAGTCTTTTTCAGACTCCACACAGGAATCTGTGCAACTATATGTTCAAAAGAGGATTTTTTTTTTCCTTTTCAAACAAACATACATGCTTTTCATACCCTTTCTAAATAACAGCTGAGTTGACAGGCTGAAAGACTCATCATTGTGCACATGGTACATCAAGTGCAACTCAACTTTTCTGCAAGATAACTGCATAGTTTAAATTAAATCCTGGTATCTGTATTGCCCTACAAATGGAATCTGTGTGGCACTTCTGGGACTCAGACTTCTTGGATGAACTAGCTTCCTTTTTAAAGCCTTTATTTGTGTTAAGGTGTACATTAATTCCTGCCAAATTATGTAACCACAAATAGAGACTGCAAAATTATTTTAGAGAAACAGAAAAGGAACCTTTGTTCTCTGAAATTCTCTGAATTCCACTGTGTCATAATTTAAGCAGAATAGCACAACTGAATTCCTTATTACTCTCAAACACTCTGATGGTTATAAATCTCCAGGCAAAATTTGTATACTGTATTTTGTTTCATTCAATATCAATAAACTAACACTCTCTTCCCCCACTCCCTCCTTTTTCATTTTCTTTTGTCTTTGGTTTGTTTTTTTGAAGCTGTTTACATGTGTGAAATAGAAAGGTCTAATCCTCAAGCCTTCAAGAATCAAGACGAGGAGAGCTTCTCTTGTCTAGAGGATCCCTTACCTGCTGTGGTAGGAGTGACCTATGAACTCTGTGCTGGCATTGTGGATAAACCAGATCTTTCTTTAGAAGAAATTGCATGTGGGGAAGTCTTAGAAGAGTGTGGCTATCGTGTTTCCATTACAGACCTAAGGAGGATCACTTCTTACAGGTAAACTGCCGTTAAGTTAAAGCACTTCGCATTTTGTTGTTTCACAGATTGCTGAAGTGGCCTGAATGTAAATTAATGTTCCCTGTTTCCTTATTTAAGCAATGTGTTGGAGGAGCATGGACATCTGAAAGTACATGAAAGGTGTAGTTTTCAGCAAGTGAGAGGAGTATTTACAAAGACTGAAGGAATTATGAACTCATAATTACGGGATTGAATTCCCACTAAGACTGATACTGTCATGATTTATTCCAAAGACTCTTTAAACTGGGAAAAGTTGCATTTGGCTCTTCAGAGACGTTTGTTACAGTGCTAGAAAACAGCTTGTCTTTACTGTATCAGGCATTTTCCATCTCCAATTCTTTCAATTTCGATTAACAATAGACACTGCCTGAGAACAGGCTCTGATTTTTCATTAGTACAGTTTTGCAGAAGCATGAGAACCCATGACATCAAATCTCTTCATAATATTTGGGATGTAATTAAGCCTTCTTTGAACTGGACAATATTAAGATTTTGCTGATGAGACTGTGAGAATTTTTGCATTGTATTTTTTGCAGGGTTTCAAGTAGTTACTGAAATAGATTTTAACATGTTTGAAAACACAGATTAGAAGTAAGAGGAAAAGTTCCGACGTAAGAGGAAAAAGACAAAATCTGAGTCGATAAAGGGAAAAAAATCCTCAGGAGAAACTTTGCACACAGCTTTAATCCCATTATATTGCCTTCCCAGCTTTTAGTATTGTTATCCAAAATGGATGTATGTTTGTATTTTACAGAGAAAGCAGCAGGTTTTTTTTTACTTTCTTTATTGTGCTTGACATCTCCATTGAACTAGGCCCCGTCATTGGTTTTTAATTTGGGAATTGAATACAAATCCACAGCTGTCAATCCTGGCAAATGTTGTTTCCTGCCGGATTAACAGGCAGTGCTTCTGTTGAGGGGAGGGGGTGAATCACAGGAGCTGTCTTTTACAGCTCCTTGAAACTAGATTAAGGGTTTGTTCTACTCAAAGAAAAAAAAACGTCTTCTGGATTTATGAGCAAAAGCTGTCTATAGGATTTCATAGATTGGGTGACACTGACAGGCTATAGCATGCAGATATACACATATATATATATATGGATGTAGGTATGTGTATACCAACACCAAATAAGAAAATTAGAATATGGTTTCTGTAGCTGTGGAAGTTGGTACCTTCAGTGTAGAAGTTGGACTCAACATTAATGATTTACATTTGCCTAAAACATCGTAATTTTTTTTTGATTGATAAATGTCTTTGTATCTTACAGGTGGGTGTTCTTTCAGTTGCTTGCTTTGTGTTTTTTAATTGCACTGACTTGCAAAGAGAGTATACAATGGGAGTTTTCTCTATTGAGATCCATGCAAAGGGGCACTTAATATGTTAATCCTCCAATTCTGCTTGGTCTATGTGGGCACAGCCTTCTGCTCGTGGAGGTCCATGCTGGAGACACAAGGGCATGCATGGCATTTATCTTTCCAGATTAATATGAAAGGTTGAATCCTCAAAGATGGCATGTTACAGATTATTTTGTTGGACTTCCTGTGCTCTGCATTAGAATTTTATTCTAAATGTTGTGGTCTTTGTGTTTGGAGTGTCCTGTTTTATTTCTTCAGCCAAAGACTAGCGTATCTGTCTGATCCTTGAGGATCTGATGCAGTAACAGGAAAGAATTGGTTCCTTTGTGGTCTGCTAAGGACATTTTTTTCCCATAATGACTATATTGCATATAAGAATATTTGAGCTTTTTCTATGTGTAACAGGTTTTTTCCAAATGTTCTGTGCTGCAGCTTCACGCTGTGACTGTCAATACAAAGTATTGACAGGAAGCATTACATCAATGCTTATGCATGCTGTTAATAATTACAATACATCATGCACTATTGTCTGCCATCCCAGTGATCCATGTAATAGTTGCTCTGTATTATTTATTGATCCAGTGCATCAGGTCAGAAACAAGCCTTAGAGAAGAGAGTTGTAAGGAGTTTGGGGAGGATCTCTTCTGAGCTGCTCTCCTTTTCAAAGATCAGGCTCAGCTGGATTTAAATCACTTCTGACAAAAGTGCATCTGTGCTTTCTCTAAAGTCTGATCGTTTCACAGCCTCTCTTGGGTGGTTGCAGCATTCTATCCAAAGTGTCTAACTCTCTGTACCATGAGCAAATTTCTCCACATGTCTTGTCTCAATTTTTCTTTCTTTACTTCAAGTCAGAGACTTACTACCCTGTTCTCAGCGAACGTGAAGTACTGATGTACCTTCCACGTATTTGTTTGAACATGTCTCCCCTTTAGTTTATTTTTGTCTATGCAAATCTATCTCAGCTGATTTAAGCTTTCTCTTTAGACCATGTTTTCTAGATGTCTGATTATTCCTTCTGCTGTCCTCTGCCTTCTCTCCATCTGGTCCGTGTATTTCTTAAAAAACATAGTGCCCAAAGTGGAGCACCAGATTTTAGTGGGGGCTTTAGTGGTGTCAGATAGAGTGAAGGGTTGTTTTCCTGGTCTTACAGATTCTTACAGATTCTGTTTATATGCTGTAGTATGATATTGGCCTTCTTTGCAGTGGCATTATGGCTCACAGTGCCTCCTCTAACTCAAAACTATTTTCTGCAGCAATGCTGCACTGTCACTTACCTCCTGTCTATGTGTGTGCTGCTGGTTGCTGCTGCCTGAACACAGATCCTTGAACTTGCTTTTACTGAAGTACATCCTATTTTTTTCAAGCCATTTCGACAAGTTTTTGGGGTGATTTTGAATACTAATATTAATCCCCATCTTCTTATAAATTAACCTCAGTTTTGCTACCCGCAGTCTGTATTTCAACATATAAGTCCTAAAACAAAACTTTAAGTGGATTGGGTGGTGGATGGTCCTCAGTGAAATCCTTCTAGTTTGTGTTTCCAATTTGACAGTGATAGCCACTCCACGAATACCATTTTTGTAGTAACTAATGGATTGTCCATGCCTTCCTCTTCTTAATGTGTAGGAAGAGCTTAGACTAGGGGGAAAAATGCAATATAAAATCCTTGAGTAGAAAAAGGAAGAAGAGATGAAGGAACAATGCACAGGAAAAACATGGACTAAGAACTAAATGGATTTAAGGAAAAACTTCTTTCCTGTTGAGATGAAGCAGCCCTGGCCCAGGCTGCCCAGAGAGGGTGTGGAAGCGCCTTCTCTGGAGGTCTTCAAAACACGCCTGGACACATTCCTGTGTGACCTGATCTAGGTGGGACCTGCTTCTGCATGGGAGTTGGACTGGATGAGCTCCAGAGGTACCTTCCAATCCCTACCATTCTGTGCTTATATAATGCTATGACTTGGACAAAATATACTCATTGCAATGGAGACAAATTCTCTTTACAAAATGAAGCAAGTATTTATACTGTATTCCAGCAGAACGTTGATCTGTTCTCAGGCAGTGGGAGCAGTAAAGGTAATCTGGAGATAGAAGGGTTTTTTTCTCATTGATTATCACGGGCTGCAGCAGTGGCTTTGGGGGAATTCTCAGCTAACCAGAAAAGGTTAACTGCAACACAGCCACAAATATTTCAAAAGCACGTACAAATAAGCTGTTGGACCCTATTCTTAATCTCTGTCAAAGCTTCTTTGACATAATACTCATCAGATAGAAGTCAGGCACTGAATTAAGCAGATCTCAGACTTAATTACCTTGAATGATCCACAGAGTAACTGTGGAGTCAACGAGAAATCAGGAAAGAAGCCAGGAGCTGGGGAATTTACGCAAGTTGAGTAAGAGTCTTTGGAACAAGTTGTTCTAGCAGCTGGAGGACAGTATGGCGTGGGTGAAGGAAGGAGACTGGATTGGGGATAACGAGAAAGACAAACATATTAAGAGGGACTTGAATGGAGGAGGTCAGAGGAATCAAACTTCGAAGAAGCAGAAATATCTGTTCCTGTTACAGAAAAATGCCAGCCAGAAGGTGAATTTGCTGTGTAGATACAGGCAGGAATCATTCTGAAAAGAAAAACACTGTATTGTTTGCAGTCTGTGTGGCAAGTTTCCTCTTCTCATCGTGGCTACACAGATTGCAATTTTTGTGCAAGCACACAAGTTGTGGTGGGTTGACCCTGGACCAAGTGCCTACCAAAGCTGCTCTACTATTCCCCTTCCTCAGCTGGACAGGGGAGAGAAAATATAACAAAAGTCTCATGGGTTGAGACAAGGACAGGGAGATCATTCAGCAATTACCCTCACGGCAAGACAGACTCTGTCTGAGGGAAAAATTCATTTATGGACAATCACATCAGAACAGGGTAATGAGAAATAAACTCAAATCTTATTAAACACCTTCTCCTCATCTCTCCCTTCTTCCTGGGCTCAACTTCACTACTGATTTTTCTACCTCTTCCCCCTCCAGTGGCACAGAGGGGTGGGCAATTTGGGTTGTGGTCAGTTTATCCCATGTCTCTTCCACACTTTCCTCCTTGGGGAGGACTCCTCACACACTTCCCCTGCTCCAGAGTAGGTCCCCCACAGTCCTGACAACAGACCTGCTCCAGTGTTGGCTCCTTTCTGTCCATGGGTCCAGCATCACAGGGAGTCACAGCCTCCTTTGGGCATCCTCTCACTCAGGTGTGGGGTCCTCCCTGGGCTGCAGGGGCAGGGCCTCACCATGGGCTGCACCATGGGCTGCAAGTTAATCTCTGCTCCAGTGCCTGAAGCACCTCCTGTCCCTTCTCCACCAACCTTTCTGTCTGCAGAGTTGTTGCTCTCACATATTCTCTGTCCTCTCTACAGCTGCCATAGCACAGGTTTTTTTTGCCCTTTTCTCAAATACACGATCCCAGAGGCTTTACCACCATCACTGATGGGCTCGGCTGTGGCCAGCAGCAGGTCCCTCTCAGAATCGTCTGGCACCAGCTCTGTCAGACAGGGAGGAAGCTGCTAGCAGCTTCTCACAGAAAAAAACCATCTCTATAGCCCACCACTAAAACCTTCCCATGTAAACTCAACACAGGCGCACAATAATTAACATGTCGATACTACAAAAAGTTTGGGTTTCTATTGTGACAGCAGCTTATCCACTTTTGGAGGCTTCCTGGAAGTTTTGATGCCTACTGGTGTGTTGAGTTCTCACCAACTAAATGTATGGCCTCAGTCAAAAAGAACAGAGATGGTAGAGGCAATGAAGTAAAGGAACTATTGAGATAAAGCTCAATAACAAAATGAAGCTATTACTATAGTTGTAGAATTGTAAGCTGAAGCTTCATGAGAACATTTGCCAGTTTAATTGTTCATTTCTAAAAGCTCTAAAAGAAATCTGTGAGCTTCCCACCATTTTATTTTTTCCCCAAGCGCAAAATTTCATAAGTGAATGAGTTTGGACTCATATATCAGATACAACACATTTTCTGTGTGTCATGGTATCCCAGCAGTTTTCAGTGCCAGTCCCATGTGGAATTCAGCTGTGACTTAGTTTCCTACGTTGAAGTACTTCCAGCTGTCTTCTTTGAGACTTGTTTCCCTACAAGATAGGAGCAGGGAAATACGTTGTTGTTGAAGGTGTTATTATTATTATTGCCATTCAACTTATTTTCTTTCAGTTCTTGAAAATTTTGGTCTTGAAGAATCTTTATAAAATTGTTTGGACTTAAATAACACCTCAGAGCATCAGGATAAAGTTGAAGTGAAGCCTCTGGTTCAACTTCCTTTTCCCTTCCTTCTGTCTTTATTTTCTCCCAGGGGTAGTAATAACCTCCTGGCTATGAGTTGGATACAATAGGAGCTGTAGGTTCTCTGGCCCACAGCAAGAAAATCAGATGGATTAGCTGAAGGACCTAGTTATATTAACATAGGTACTTACTTTAATCTTCCTACATTTGATTTTTCTTTCCCCTAAAAGTACACAACAAAGAAGAGCATTCACAGAATTAATATTGGATGTTCCAATTACTGTGCTCTGGCTATTAGCCTCTGTGCAATGAGGTAAAAATGGTTTGTATTCACAGGTTATTATGTAGAAAGAATAATAGCCTCGAAAATGTTGGAGTGCATTATAATTAGAAAGATCACCTGCTAGTACACCTGTTGGGTGATGGCATAATGTAAAGTAATTTTATGTTAATTACTTCTCTGCTTTTTTCCTGCACCTGCTGCTTATAATGTCAGAACTGTACAAAGGTCCTAAGAAGTGACAATAGGAGCTGCGTGTCACTGTTCATCAGTTTACATGTTGCATGCCTAAATAGATCTTGATTTCGACATAAATAACAGAGATTTGTAACGCATTTATTTGTAAACATGAATTATGTATTCACTCTATACCCAAATTCTGTGTCCAGATGGCTTCTGTCTTATAAAAGAAGAAGTTGCATTTAGGAATTTTCACATTAGTTGTGTCAGCTTAAAACCAAACAATGTGTTTCTGTGTTAATAGGATCAGGTAAATGTTGATTGTTTATAGATTTTACATTTCTTAAATACTAAGAAATGGTGAGAAATTTAGCTTTTAATTGCTGTCCATCAGAAATCTGAGCTAAACTAATAAGTCTTCACGATGATAAGGCAATTTATTTGTTCCTTGTGTTGCAGGAGAGGAGCAAAGTGTTAAGATGTTGATTATTTTCTCATACATGTTTGTTCCTTCAAATTAGAAGTGTAATAATTACAAATGTAGTAATTGGTTGGTGTAGATGAGCATCCAGACAGGAGAAGAAGGCATAGCTAATCTTGAGTACATGCTTTGAATTTCAACCCTGCTTACAAATGTGCATGTGTGCACACACTGAGTTTGAGGAGGAAACTCAGTGCTGCTGAGCGTTGGCACACACATAAGGTGACTCAGTCTCACTTGTGGCTTTTAAGCCCTACTAAACTCTTTTTGTTCTAAAAGCAACAAGATGCCCTTACCCACTTGTGATAAAAAATATGTGTGTTATGTATCTCTGTGCTTATGAACTCAGATATGAGGAGGGAAAAGTCCCATTTTGTGAGGTCTGTTTCATGCACTGTGTATTTTCTCATGCACTTAATAAAAGGGAAGAGCTAAACAAAGGCTTTGTGATAGCTGCTGTTGCCGTGTTTCAAAAACAGATTGAAGTGACAATCTGTCTCTTGTGTTTCCCTGGTCTTAGAAGGAAGTAGATGGAAAATACTCTACTTACAACCTCCTTGTGCCAGCCAGTCCCAGCCCTGGGCAGGAGGAGAGGAAAAGCACTTTGCAGTCGTTCTCCAGAAACTGCTCCTTTGCTGTGCAGTTCCTACCAGTGTGTTTTGCCACAGCTTTAAAAGCCATAGCATGATCTAATCACAGTGTTTTAGTGAAACTGAAATATGGGAACACAGCATACAGTCTTGTTTGGATGTGTTAAACTCACATTTAAGTTACTCTTGTGATGAAAACCATACTGCTTTGCTATCCTTACATCCTTATCCTTCTTAGACTTGCTGCTGTCAAAGGTACTGGAGGTTTCTAATTGCCTCTGAAGCAACGTGAAAAGTTTAATGCTGATACACTTCTGTTTTTGAAAATCTCTCTCTATTGAAATTACAGTCTCTGTGAGCCCTAATAATTTGACAAAGAGCATTTGTCAGTAATGTATCTGTTAATTGAAACAGCGATAATTCCCAGAGGAAACTGATCCATACAGCAAACAGACAGGAAAAACAGAGCTGTGGTTTGTATAGATCATTTGCATTTGTCCCACAGTGGTAAATAAGAGTCAAGCACCATACAGACACATCAAAATGCATCTGGAACAATCAGCTAGGTCAAGCCAGGCTTAGTAGGTCTGGGTCAGTATGCCTGGTCTGGGCAACATAGTGCTAAACCCATGGAGTGAGACTGAAGCTTGAAGTCTCACCAATGCTGAGTCCAGACGTTGCTTTCCCTCCCCCAAACCAAGCCTCCCTGGTACTGGGGAGGCACCTTTATCAGGAAGGTTTTTTCCCAGGGTGTAACTCATCGCTTGCAGTTTGGGTGTGCTGACCCCTGTGATTTCCACAGATGCAAAGCTAATGAATATAGACATAATCTGTTAATAGGTGACTCATTTCAGGCCAGGGCAAAAGCATTTTATTTGTAATGTGAAATATGAGGGCAAGGAAAAGCATGTGTCACTGAGGTGAGACAGAGGAAGAAGGCAGCAAAAAAAGGAATAAAACCATGCTGAAAGGCAGAGATCCCTTAAACATCACACTCAGAAAGTGCAAGTAAGCGTGGCAAAGTGTAGGAAGCTCCTAGTGATAGATAAACCTGAAAGCACACTGCAAACTTCATCGCTGCCTGTTGCTGTTTATGTCAGATCCACCTTTTCCCTCTCAGCTCTCTTTTTAGTCTGACCCCAATACCCCAAATCACTGAAATATATACACATATATGTGTTAAAACACTTAATGACTTCAGCCAGAGGGAGGTTCAGAACAGCTCCAAAGCAACAAATGCTCTAACTTTTGATCGCTATGAAAATCAAGACAAACAAAACAGCAACAGCATTGATTTTGGACAATTTTTAAAGGATAGGCAGGATACATTAATATCTGGAAATGTCGTGGCTATTTAATTTAGTAAAGGACATTCCACATGGATCCATGCAAAAAAAAGACCAACTGGTAGAGTAAGGCAGGACATTTAGAGAAAGAAATATCAAATTACAAAAGGTAATAGATATGCCTTTTTTTATGAATGAAAGTGTATTCCTGTGTCTTTCAACTTATTTCTGAAACCATTGAAATGAACGCATAGTTACACAATAAATAAAAGCAAGGAATATGTTTATAAATAATGTCATACAATAGCCTCCAAAGTCACCCATCTAAGTAGAGAGAGGATTCTAAGTAGTTTTAGAAATATTAAATGTGCTGCTTTGGTGGGGAAAGAGTGAAATAGAATAATGTGAGTGTAAATACCAGCAGTCTTTGATTGTATTTATAAGTTGTTTGGAAGTTTCTATTAGTTTTTCATGAGTTACTTGTGTCGCAGTTGCATGAGAGAAAGATAAATTAGATAATCAAATAAGAAAGAATGAATATGTGGGTATTTCCACCTGAGAGGTGTGATGGATGCTGCATTAACTGAAAGATTTAGATGACAAATGGTTGGGTAGGGATGGATGTACACTCTTAAGAGCATAACACTGCCACAAATCTTAGAATCCTCTGTTATGTATAATAATATGGAAGCTAACTTTCCAGCTTGCCCTCACACCACATTCATAGTTTCAGTGAACTTTGGATGCAGGTTCGATGTGAAAAGTCCCTCGTAATGACGTGGAATGAAGAAGTTGCTGTCATGATGTGAATATATTCTTGGAAGGACTAAATGAGTGGATTATGTACTTATCCCTTATTTAATAATACCTAAATGAAGTAGTCCTAAGGAAATAGAGGATTAACAAATAAGAAGTATAATACACAGCAAGCGGTCTAGCTGAAGAAAGACTGCATAATCTAAAATATCCTCAACTAAATCCACTGTGGCAAATGTAGGGGGGAGACTGAATTACTTCAGAGACATGCATGCTTACAGTGGTCCATTTGGGTCAAGGCTAAAGTTCAAGAGGGATAACGGCCGACTCTCCAGCTGCCTTTCTACTCTTGTACCTATCCAGCCCATGAGCAGAGGAGTCCAGCTGTGAATGGACATAATCATCTTAAAGACTAAAAAAAATCTAAATATTTGTGTAAAAGCAAGCCAACCAACGTAGCGTGATAGCACACAGATACACAGAAGTGCTTCACTCTGTCTGTGAGTGCTCTGAGTCATGCTGCGCTCCGGCTCTCGCTGAGGCTGCCTGAAAAGACTTCTGTTGACTTCAGTAGATGTACAACAGCAGTTTACCCATGCAAAACGTGTTTGTTTGGGTTTTCTCAAACTAACATTTTTCCAGAATTGCAGAGTATTTTTGAGGACTGATCCATTTCATATGCCACTGTGCTCAGAAGTGTTGCTATTTCTGCCTGAAAGTTGCAATTGGTTTCTGTATTACCAAAGCTGCACATACAGCTTCTAAATGGCATTAGCACAGGCTAAGGATGTGCATTTTGATGTTGCTTATTGACACAGGTTTCCATTCCTGGTTCCAAGCTGCTGCTTTTTTTTCCCTCCCTTTTCTTTAAGACAAGGTTTTCTCTCTGTTTTTTTTCCAGGTCTGGAGTCGGTGTGACAGGTTCTAGGCAGACATTATTTTACGCAGAAGTAACGGATCAGATGAGAGTGAGTGAAGGAGGTGGCCAGCCTGAAGAAGGAGAGCTGATTGAAGTTGTAGAGATACCTTTAGAAGACTCCATGAAGTTTGCTTATGATGAGAGCCTCCCAAAGACAATGGGTGTCATCTTCAGCTTCATATGGTTCCAAAACAACATAGCACCTAAGCTAGCAAAACAATAAACCAAAGCTTCCCTGCTGGTGTGGTGGAACAGGAAACTGCAAATCTGCCTGTCTCGATTGACTCGACTTTTCACAGAGCAAATCTGTCTTGAAATGAATTTGGAAACAAAATCAGAATTAAAATCCTGACCCAGTTTTCACCATTAGCAAAACACTTACTGGTTTCACTGGGGCCGGGATTTGCCTCTGAAGGCCTCTGAAGTGTGTCCAGTTCCTTTTCACGTCACTGCTCCACCACTGTTTGAAGGGTTGCTCAGGAGCTCAGTGCAGCTGCTGTAGGAGCCTGTCACTGTGGTCACTACGTACTGGCAGCTGGGTATTCACTGCAGTTTCTGTTACATTTTGGGGGGAGGTGGCAAACCTTCAAAGTCACAGATATCCTACCTCCTTTCTTGAGTTGTGCACAGCTTTCAGGGAGCAGCTTCCTCTGTGCTGTGTAGCTCCTGGATGGAGAAAACGTTTGCATTTCTGAACATGCAAAGCTTTATTTCATGACAAACATGTCTGTAAATCCTCCTGCTAACGTGTCATTTTGACAATAGACCAGCTGTAAGATTATGTGCTTCTGTTTGTTCCCACTTTAATGCTGAGCAGTGATGGGGATAGAGGGATGAATGATGGGGACTTCTACTTGAACACATGCTGCTTTGTTTGTGTTATGGGTGATACTTGCTTAATTAGATCAAACTTTGTCCTCCAGACTGGGACTCGAGAGGCCAAATTCTTTTAATTAGACTCTGAGATGACTAATAAAAGCAATGTCTCTGAGGTGTGGTGTGTGGTTTCAGCTTCCTTATCACCCAAATGGGAAGAATGGGAGTTGTCTCTCTTTGAAATCTCATGGTCAGAAGAGCTTTTTTGAGAGATTTTTATCATTGCTGGTGCAGTTTACGTTGAAGCCTGTGCAAGGTGCATGGATGTACCGAGCAACACGCTTTGATTTAATAAAATGCTCTAAATACAACATCTATCACTTCTGTCAGTGTAGTTTAGGTGTGGACTGTTTGTCACGTGAAACCGTTAAGGGCATGAATGAAAGAGAATCAAGTGTGGCAATTTAATTATGCACTAGTTTATGTTATTCACTGACTTAATTAAGATGCCTACATTCTCTGTTCTTCTAGGATTACTGAGGTGCTGAGTGTGTTTGGCCGTGAATATGCAAGCATTCATTTTGCAGCTGGAGTAAATGCAGTGTAGGTGTCTGATGGTTTCCAGTGGCTGACTTAAAATCCCTTCAGATCTAAACAAGTGTCTACAGAGTTTGGGTTTTGGTTTTTTTTCCCAAAAGTACTTACTGGTTCTCCTACAGACCAAGGAGGAGAGGTCCCTAGAAACAGGCCTCTGAAAGAAAAGAGCAGCTCTGTGGGAGTCAGACACCTCTTGTGAAAGTTCAGACACATGTGCATTGAGCTGTGCCTGGTCTGACGGGAGTCAAGGGCTGAGTTACAATAAAAAGCAAAGAAATTCTGTCTGTCTGATGTATTTACATTGGAAGGTTATTTAGGGAGAGGTCACCACTGCTCTGCATCTTTATGGTGTGTGAGACGATGTGTCCTGGTTGCAGCTGAGGCCTTTACCAGCTACTACAGTATGTGTAATAAATTATGTCTTTTATCCCAGGCTGTAGTTAGAAAATTATGCATTTGATTCCATCAAAATTATTACACAGTAGCTTGTTCATCTGGTTAGTGTCAAGCTAGTGAGTGTGTGCGTGTACATGTCGAAAGCTTTTTTTGCTGTATAATGCAATAAGTTGGAAAAATAAATCACTGTACTGGAGGAGCCACAGAGTTGGAAACTTTTCAAAGCAGCATTTATGTATTTATACCTCATGCCCTCAGAATTACAAGTGAACAAAACTCCGCTTCTAGTGAGGGCCTCGATGCGATCCTGAGAGCTTTCCCCAAGTCAGACATTCCCTGAGGACTGGGGGTAGGTGCCTGATGAGAGTTTGCCTCAGCTCTGTGGGTGACAGGCCATCAGGTGTTATCCATCCCACCGAATACACACTTCACTGGTGAGTCTGTCCAGAACTACCTTCAAACCTCGGCCCCTGCATTTGTCTGGGGCTGATCAGACAGCCCCAGGAGTGGCAGGTCAGGCAGTGCTGGATCTACTGTGCCACCACACAGCACATGGTGAACTGGGGGCTGCCAGAGCCCATGGTCAGAGCCAGTCAAGGGAAGGAGGAAGAGCTAACATCTCTGTGCTCATCACACTGCTGGTGCCAGCCAGTCATGGCTGGGCTGCACATCTTTGAGCAGGACAGTTTGAAATGCACACACATACTGTGTCCAGTTCTGGGCTCCCCAGTTCTAGAGTGATAGAGAACTCCTGGAGCGAGTCCAGCGCAGGGCTACTGAGATGATGAAGGAACTGGAGCATCTCTCTTATAAGGAAAGGCTCCAAGACCTGCAGCTGTTTAGCCTGGAGAAGAAAGGACTAAAGAGGGGATCTTTTCAACACAAATACCCAAAGGGTGGGTGCTGAGAGGCTGAGGTCAGCCTATTTTCAGGTTGCTGCAAGGCAACCTCACCAACACAAGCTGTGGGCTTCAGGCTAACCATTTTTTATGTGATTTATATGTGGGTCAGAGGGCAGTTGCATCAGTTGCACAGTCCCTCAGCATGTCACTGTGATCCAGAAAGCTGAGCAAGAGGCTAAGTAGCATTGCCTGTCAGTTCCTCCCCAGCAGTCTGGTGAGCAGACACCTACAAAATCCCAGAGGACTGCGGTGGCACTGAAGCCTTTACATGCCAAGGGATGCTGCTGCCATGCCCTGTAATTCTCCAACAGAAACAAGATGGTCAAGGGTTTGCTTTGGTTTCCTTCCGCAATTCTGTTGTTTTCCACAGAAACAGCAGCAAAGCAGTGCTGCAGCAGCAGTACATAAAGTGATGCTGTATCTGGTGTCTGGCTTTGCAATGTTAAATCTGAGTGTGTCTTCATCTTTTTCTTTTTTTTTTCCCCCTGTTAATTTTGCTGGGGATTTTTATAAGGAATCAGGAAGGTTTGGCAATGTGGGAGAAAGGGCTTGAACTTTTTTTCCGAAACAGTAGATGATTCACATTTATAAAAATAAACCCAGAGCAATGCAGATGCCACTTCTCTCATCAGGGTTCGTTTCAAAGATCATAATTAGAGCAAATCTGATACACGTCGGCCAAGCCCAAGCAGGAAAAAATGCTTCTAATGGAACCTTGCAATCACAACTGCGTTTCAGGCGCATCCTTCGGATGTGCCAACATCCATATGGCCATGGAGAGCAGACAGCTTGGAATAAAACAAGGTCCCCATTTGCTGCTAATGAGTACTGACTCCAGCCTGCAAAACTCTTACCTGACTTCATCCAGCCATCCCCATGAGATCAGCATCTTTATTTTAGTGAGTACAGCCAAGTGGTCCGCATGTAAAAAGGCAAATCCTAGTGTCTCATCTTTATGACTTGGCTTTGGGACACAGAGGTAATCTAATGAACCTGAAATTGTGACTTGGGCTTCTAATGAAGCCTGAAATTATAAAGTCTTCAATGTAACCTTGCTGTCAGTCTCACTAATGGTTGGCAGAAGAGATGTCACCAACATCTTGAGAGCACACGGACCTCCTTTATTGTTGTGTATTACCCTATCTGTAAAGTACCTACATGCCCTGAGCTACTTCAAGGTGTCAGAGTATTAAGCCCTGAACAGTGACAAGATTAAAATGCCTTCTCTAAAAGGCTGACACTTTAAGATGAGTTGGATGGCAGAGCAGGTGGGGGTGAGCACAGTGATGGGTGCCCCAGCCCAGCCATGGGGATGGTGGGGAAGCTCCTCATGCTACTGGAAGTCTTCTCCCTGGCAGGAGGCCGCTTGCCTTTTCCCCTGCTCCCTCATTACCATCCCTCAGGATAAAAGCGACCATCCCCGGCTCCCTGCAGGGCCAGGGCTGGGGCCAGGCTGAGGGCAACCGATACAATTGCTGCTGGAACACATGTGAGGGCTGAGCAGGGCCGCTCGCAGGGCAAATAGGATTTTTTCCTAAATTAGGACAATTGCCAAGTGGAGCGCGCTCCATCCCCTCTCCGGGGCTCTATACATAGATGAAAGGCACACCCAGTTGTGAAATCTGTTGAAATGGCACACCTGGTGCTGTCTGCAAGTCTATTCACAACCGTTAGCAGGTGCGACTTGGCCTTTGTGGCCATAAAAGTCTGTGTGCGCCGCTCCCGCTGTGCTCCCCCAGCGCCCGGCCACCGCGGCCTCTCGCAGATTTAGGACCGTTGTTTGAAGCCGTGAGGAGCCACCGCCCCAAGTACGAGGCGGCTGCTGAGGAGTCACAGTGAGGCCTGTGCCACACACAGGATGGATTTGCAGCCTCAGTCTCCGAGTGGAGGTGACAGGCAGGGCTGCAGCTTGAGCAGGAACTCGCCCCCAGTTCCTCAGGCCCGGGGATGCTGCCGAGCGGCACAGATAGCAGCATCAGCATCCCTAATCCCCCTTTAGGCTCAGCCTCTCCAAAAAGGGGTTTGCTTGCTCTCTGCTTCGGGATGCTATGGCTCAGACGATGCAGCAGGAAGGCGGAGCTCCAAAAACCCCAGCCCTAGTCTGGATTCAAGTGTAACTTAAGGAAGGATGCCGTGGACGTCTGAGGAGGTTTCCAGCAGGAAGGTTCATTTGCAACAGTTCACACAGGATTTTTCTTGGTATGAACAACAACAACAAAAGGATGCTCATACAAATCCTGCACTGCTGCAAAAGTTGCTCCTCAATTTGTCCAATATTTCAGAGCCAGTCTCACTCTTTGTTTGGGAACACATTTTTACAAGGGCTTTAATTGCCCTCCAGATGAATCATGAGGGAGGAGAAGCCATAACGCAGCTAAATGGCCCAGATTTGTGGCGCTGGGAGCTCTCTGGCCTGCCTCAGGACTGGCTTCAGTGCATTTCTCGTAATTGGAAATACAATCAGGTCCGTATCAAACCCTGCCAACCACACACTGCATTGCTTCACTGCTGAAGCACTCAATATCCTGTGCTGGCTTAGGTCTCTAATAAAACATTCAAAGGCAGTGGTGCTCTGAGAAACCCCTTCTGGACACTCAGTTATGAAGAAAATTAGTTGGGAATGGGCAGTGCAGGAGTGGTTGTCAATATTCGCCTACCCTCGTGCCCAATCCTGTTAACAGAAGAATCCCTGTCTTCTTGTGCCTGCCTGTGCTTCAGTCTTGGGGTGTGGGTGCGATGGGTAGGACATTCAACAGTGAGAGAAACATGATTTTATCATTTTACAGCAGCGAGATGTTGCTGTGATCGGTGCAAATGTGCTTATGGCAGCTGAAGCCAGCCCTGGCTCAGCTGACCCAACCAGCAGGGATGGAGCCTGAGCCCCACACAGCACATGGGCACTGCTGGAGGCTGAGGGCACCCGTGTGAGAGCCTCACCCGTCCAAACAGTGCCAGATAAGTGCATCAAACAGCCTGGTTTTAATCTGGTCCCCTTAGAGTTCTGGAGAGGGTCTTGGGAAAAAAAAGAGCTGTTAATTTTGTCACTGAAAATCGAGTGTAGGAGGACAGCATCCCACCTGGCTCCACATGCAATAGAAATAGGTGATGAGCCTTGCCCCTCTGTGCTGGGGGTGCTGGCACAACAACAGTCTCATCCTCAGCCCTATCCAAGACCTCCAACGGGTGCTGGTGGGTAGAGCCAGGTGCTTGCTGGGCCCCATGGTGCCACAGGATCATAGAATCATAGAATGGTAGGGGTTGGGAAGCGACCATCCAAAGATCATCCAGTCCAATCTCTCTGCTAAAGCAGGCCCACCTCAATCAGGTCACGCAGGAATGTGTCCAGGCAGGTCTGGAAACCTCCAGAGAAGGAGACTCCATACATTACCCAGCCAGCCTGTGTCAGTGCTCCATCACCCTCACAGTAAAGAGGTTTCTCTTTATGTTCAAGTGGAACTTTTTGTGTTCAGCTTTTGTCCATTACCCCTTGTCCTGTTGCTGGACACTTCAGGAAAAAGTGTCACCCCATCCTCCTGACATCCACCCTTTAGGTACTTATGAGTTGATGAGTTTCCTCCCTCAGTCTCCTCTTCTCCAGAATAAACAGCCTCAAGTCTCACAGCCTTTCCTCATAAGGAAGATGCTCTAGTCCCATGATCATCTTGGTGGCCCTGTGCTGACCTCTCTCCAGCAGTTCTCTATCCCTCTTGAGCTGCGGAGCCCAGAACTGGACACAGGATTCCAGATGAAGCCTCACCAGGGCAGAGTATAGGGGGAGCAGAACCTCCCTCAACCTGCTGGACACATTCTTCCTAATACACCCCAGAATACCATTGGCCTTCTTGGCCACGAACCTAGCTGCGACCTCCAAAGCCTCCGCAGGAGCTGCAGGTGGGGCGATGGGAAAGGTTGTATTCCAGCCCGCTGCTCCCCTCCAGAGCCACAGCTCCTCCAGCTGCTCCCAGGAGCCTGGGGATGGCCTGTGGGGATAACCACAGGCTTTCTGATGAGCCTGGCCAATGGAAGTGGCGGTGAATAAACCATGCCTGCAGCTCCTGCCGCCCTGCCGTGGGTTTGTGGTGATGGGGTGTTCATGGGAGGCTTTTGCTCGTGCAGTAGTCGCTAAAATAACTGGCCCAGGCACAGTCACGCACTTGAGAGCGCTAGAAACAATTCAAGCAATGTTGTTGGGGCAAGTGGCGGGCACTGTGCAAACAGCTCCCTGTGCTCTGTGGAAGGGGCTGCAGCCGACCGGCCCCACAGGAATGTGCTCCCACCGATAACCTGCTCTGCTCCTTTTGTAACCTCCTCCTGTTGGCCCTTTAGGCTCCCCCCGCTCCCCCCAGGCATTTCGGGGTGCTCCTGTTGCAATCGAACTGGGAAAACAAAAGCTGAGCTGTTGCAAGCCCGTGCTGTGCTGTCTACAGCTCTTTTCTGTTCAATGTGAGAGTGAGGGACTTGGTGACTTCAGCACTTACCCTCCATGGCTTCCACGCCTCAGCAGACGTTGGGTTCAAGCTCTCTGGCCTGGCCATGTTTGTACCACAGCCCCAGAGCTGCTGACCTCGAGCTGGTGGTGCAGCAGGGATGCAAGGGCTTGAGTTACAGCAATCCATCAGCTGCTAATCCCCTTTGCCAGCCCCTCTGCTCTGCTCCTATGCTTCGTGCTGCCATCAATCATACGCAGAGCCCCAGGGCAGGTTCGCAGCACATTGGCTCTGGCTCAGGCAGGTTAGCAGGGCTGTGGCAGCCCAGGGGAGCCCCAAGCTATGGGGTGTACACACTCCTGGAGCTGGGACCTTCCAGAGGCAACAGGAGAGGGAAGGTGATGTCTCCTTAATCGTTGAGTCTGGTGTGAGGACCTGCCCTGTCTCTTTCTGTCATGACTGGGGAAGTTGGGGGGCACCTCAGGAACAGGCACAGCAGCCAAGGTCATAAGATTTGTGCTTAGTCATGGAACTAGTTCAGAAAAACCTCATCTGCTGTGGTGAGCAACCTCTGCCTCTGATACTTCTGTCTCATATGTATGCAGTATCTTTAAAGAGTAGGAAGAGGGGCTTGCAACAGGCTCCCAGTGCAAAAAGGGAACAGTTAGGCCAATGCCGGGTGCGTGTGGGAATTGCACAGCCTCACATTGGCCCTGCAGCGCAGCCAGAACCTTCTGCAACCCTGGGCAGCATCCCTGGGTGTTGTAAGGACAGAGGCTGCCTCATTTGCAGGGGACAGCCTGGGAAGGGACCAGCTTCCTACCCAGTATTCTCTGCTGCATCTTCCCTGTCACGCTGCCAGCTTCATCTCTTCAAAGAGTGCCCTTTTACCAATAATGCCTTTGGCTTGTTTGGTTGTGAGGGGCTTTTTCCCCTGCTACTTTTTTTCTTTCTTCTACTGCTCCACACAGTCTGAGGCCAGTCCCTCAGTTGAGAGCAGTCAAAATAGCACCAATACATCAAAATAATAAGATCTGATCCCAGGAGCTCTCAGAGAGCCAAGGCACTGCACAACGGCTAACGGGTTTATTGATCACAGCAGCGAGACAGCTCTCTTTAGCTCAGGATTTAACTCCTAGATGGAGGGTAACGTGTAGATTTGGTGTTTCTCACTAGCAAAAAGTGACATGTGTGTGTTCTGCAGGTAGTGATGCAGGTCTGCTCCTGGTTCAGTTAATAGGAGAGGTGTCAGCAAACAGGAAAAGAAGCAAAGTAATTGAGGTGAAGGTCTTGCCTTCTAAAGCTGCATGACTAATCCTAATGCCCTGTCCTTTTTCTATCCATCAGGGCTGATTGGTAAAGCTTTTTAATTCAAGTCTCTAAGCAGGATGAGCAGCATTTACTTAGCTAGTGTTGATTTCCACTTGACCAGGCTGCTCTGGAGTAAGGTATCGTCTTATGGTGCAAACCCTCTTACAAGGGATCAAGAAACTGAGACCACCTTGATCCTCCTCATTACCTCCTCAGACCTGATGGTCACCCTGCGCAGGTCTTCTCTGGATGTGGTTCTTGGGGACGGGGTCCCTCAGGAGCAGGGACCACAACTGGGAGGGAAGGAGTGCAGAGCTCAGGGCACAGCGCCAGACGCCAGCCCAGCACCCCCTATTCCCAGCCCTCACCACTGAGCACTGCTCATGGCCTGGGCCCGAGTCCCAGTGCTGCTGCAACTTAAAACAAACCTGGCACTGGCAGCACAGAAGCTGTGACACATCTCCCCTGGCTATTTTTAGCTTCTTTTCCAGAGAAGCAGAGTTTAATCAGGCTGCCTCTGAGTGTGGGAGACTCCAGCTACTATCCAGTCCCAGCACCTCAACCTCTTGGCTTGGGTAGCTGCTCCAGAGAAGTTTAACAATGCTATTGGAGAGAGCAAGCTCATGGGGCTGAGACACAAGCATCCCAGTGACCCATCCCCTGAGCTCTGCTGCTCATGGACCGACAGGTTTCTCTCAGCATTTCTGCTGCCATCTGCACCCAGACACCAACCCAGGGCTGCCCTGTGCAGAGAGAGAGAGGAGATGGAAACGTAGTGCAGCTCGTTTAACGTTAAACTGAGTGACTCATTTTTATGGAGCAGAGACGTTTCCTTGTAAAACCTGTTGTTCTGTAAGGTTCTGTTTCTAGAAAAGATCAGAGAGGATCTTGCAGATTGAAGCTGTGCATGGCAGTTCATCTTGGCAAGGCTGATTTTGCCTCTCTGGCTTCCTAAAGCATATCCAGATCCTCCATATAGAATCACAGAATCCTTTAGATTGGAAAAGATTTTAAAGATCATCGAGTCCTACCATTAACCCAGCACTGCTATATCCACCACTAAACCATGTCCCTCAGCATACACATCTGCATGGCTTTTTGATACCTCCACTGGTGGGGACCCACTGGGCAGCCTGTTCCCATGCTGCACAACCCTTTTGGTGAAGAAGCTATTGTATAATGTAAATCCTCCCCTGTGCCACTCGAGGCCATTTCCTCTTGTCCTATCACTTGTTGCTTGGGTGAAAAGAATGATGTCTGTGGCACTGGAGAATTAACACAGAGCATTTGCTCTATAAATGGTATGTAAATGGTATATGAATGAGGAGCTTTTTCCCCTTGGGTACCGTGTTTAGATCTTTTATGTGGAATGGGAATTTGGGGGATTTGTTTTTTTTTTTTTTTCCAAGGAAAGTAGAGACCCTGTGCTGACACCTTGTTCTGAGCCCCTAAAAGCAGGTAGGTCTGGAGCCAGGCAGGACCACTCTGTACACTTTGGGGGGCTCAGGACTCACCCTGGTTTGAGACTCCCATGGTACAAGGAAGCCCTCAGAGCTTGGGAAGGTCCTACGAGGCTGTAGGGTCAGTAGTCTGGTGTCTCACACAACATGCCCTACAGCCACAGCCATCCTCCAGCTGCAAATATCCAACTGGATGCTGTTCAAAATAAAAGCAAAGGCTCCTCTCATTTTTCCAGCAGAGCAGCTCACGTTCTTCCAGGCTGAGCTGTGAGAGTGAGGCAGAGGAGTCAACAGGCACTATCTGTGCCGTTTAGGAACTATTTCCCCGCCCTTTCCCAGGGTAGTTCTGGGGCACACGGGACTGCCCGTCTCTCTGTGTCACTTGGAAACATTAGATCCCACGCAGCAGCATCTGAGCCAGAGCAGACCAAGGGTATTCCACATGAGTAAAGTGATGCAAAACTCAGCACCTCTGCTTAGCCATTTGTGTGCAGATCACAGATGCTCTGGAGCAAACCAATCCTTGTAAGACATTGGTAATTCCCAACATTTGTGTACATAAGCCTAACAAGTGAAAAATGGTCAGTGAAGCACCAGGGCTTCAGGAACCTTGTGTTTGCAGCATAAGGGCTGGGATCCTGTTTTCCTCTCTGCCCGTTTCTTTGATCCATCAGTTACACTCTGCCATGGGATCTGTGTTTGAGCTCTGGGTTTTTTAATGAGCTCACCTCCTTGTTACCAAATTGAAACGTTTAGCTGTTGCTGTTTAGTGTACCAGTGCATCCACATATTCACAGCAAAGATCACGCATCTCAGCTCATAATAAATACTCTCTCAGCTTACAACAGTTCAGCACTCACAGTTAAAGAAATGCAAATGCCAAACAATTAAAATATTAGACAATTCTTCTAAGCCTGTGGCTACACTGATATTTCTATTAGGCTACAAAACACATTATTAAGCATGGAAAGGCTATTGCACTAATGCCCCTTGTAAAACCAGCTCCAGTTTGAGTACTCAGAAAGCTGCTTATCTCTTTCTTCAGACTAAGAAGACTCAAATGCCTTTCAATTATTAAAAGGGATGAATTGTGTCTCCATCTAAACTTGGAAGTCAGAGGAGCCACAGACCTCAGTGAGACCTCTGATAAAACTAAAGTCCTTTAAACCCAAGCTGAGCTTTCCAGAGAGAGCCTGCAACTTCAGGAAGGTTTCCTTGTTTGTTTGTTTGTTTGTTTGTAACCAAACTTACTTCCAAGCAATTTGCATTAACTTGCTTTACCAGCCTGGGCTTTCCAGTGCTTCAGGGAAAGTCTCAGCCTCAAGGACTGTGCCATCCCTGGTGATGACAGACATGCAGGTCTGTCCGACTCCTTCCCAAAATCACACCACCAAACAGCCTTTATAAGCCCTTTTTGTAAGGATTGTTTACACCTGAGAATTTAGAGACCATCAGGCTCAGTCTGCTTATTTAGTACAACCTAAAACAGCACCATACCCTGAGAGATCTCTGTATCAAAGGCAATTGTCTTGCTTCTGAGCTGCTAAAGCTTTGTAGATCATTTCTTTGTAGAACACCTGGGTAAATTCAAGGTCCTGGAGGTTAAAGGATGGTAGGGAAATAGAGAGACCTTCACAGATACTGAATATGTTTTCTATTTGCAGGTTTATGTGTCTGTCCTGGCATGTGTCTTTTGTCATGCACACAGCATGAGTGCTGGATTTGACACTTTGGATCAAGCAACAAAGGATTAAAACAGTAGAGGGGACTAAATTGAATTGATTTGTTTATCCTGCAAATCAACATCTGCTCAAACCTATTTCAAGTCTGAGGTTTTCATAATGGAATATTTTGCCTTCTGCTCAGTCTAATTATAGACACAGAAGCCGAAAGCTCTGAATTTTGCTCTCAGCCATCAGCAGGAGTTTTGCTCCTGTACTGAAAGTTGGCAGATTTAACCAAGTTGTGTTTAAAAGGCTGTTTTTCAGGAAGGTGAAACTTCCCCAGTAAGTTGTGTGTTGGTACCCATCCAAGGGGATGTATTTACACTGATTTAATTCTATAGCTGCTTTCCAGCACTGTTGAAAACCATCTCAAAAGAAGCTACAAGATGCCAAAGGATCAGGCCCACTAGGGCCACAAAGATGATGGAGTGGAGCATCTCCCTTCAGATTAAAGGCTGAGGGAGCTGGGGCTCCAGCTTGGAGAAGAGGAGACTGAGAGGTGACCTCGTTCATGTTTACAAATACATGAAGGGTGGGTGTCAGGAGGATGGAGCCAGGCTGCTCTCAGTGATGGCCAATAATAGGACAAGGGGCAACGGGTACAGGCTGGAACACAAGGAAGAACCCAAGAAGATCGCACGACTTTTCTTTGCCTCGGTTGTTTCATCACAGCTCCTGAACTGATATGTCTGGCTTACACGGAACTGTCAACACCAAACTCCACATTTGCTGTTGAGGAAAAGGAGCACTCAAAAGGTTTCCAGGAATTCCAGGGGAAAGGACAGGAGGATGGAAAAGTGCAGAGAAATAGCTCTTCCCTCTCTCTGGAGCCATACTTGTCTCCTAGCTTCCCCCAGGATGTTTTTCTGGCCAGGAAAGCGTCTTCAGCATCTGTAGGTGGCTGTCCCTGGTGAGGCCCTGCCCTGCGGCTCCTCAAGATGTTGTCTGACTGCCTTACCACCCTACTGCTGCTTATCAGCAGCCCTGGCTTGAGGCTACCCCAGTGATTCCCAGTTTCAATGCATAACCATTATTTCCTCTGTAGAGCTGCAGGGTTGGGTACAATGAGCAGCTTTTCCCAATGTTTGATATTCACAGCTGTGGGATGCAAACTAATTAACTCTATCTAAAGTCATCTTCAGCACAGAAACTGGCTCTTATTTACTTGGGGCTCATTTGAAAAAAAGAGTATCTTGCTTGCAGTGTTGGGCCTTATACATTTAGGGTTTTTTCAGAAAGGTTTGGGGAGATGAAGCATTTTCACCCTTGAGTCACAGTCTTCAGATTTGGGTCCTTTTCTCTCCATCCTGGAAAACTGCAGCTGCTGAAAGCAATCACTGTGCATGAGTCTGTATTGGTGTACACACAGCAGGACTCAGGAAGGGTGGTTTAGAATCATAGAATCATAGAATGGTAGGGTTGGAAGGGACCTTTAGAAATCATCTAGTCCAACCCCCATAACTTCTGTCCATGGACCTATAACACCTTCCTTACCTGCTGTCTCTTGATCCTCCGTCAGAGCAGTTGCTTCAAACATCCTGTGAATCTCACTCAAGATAGGACATATTGAACCAGAATTTGTGGCAAAAGTTCATTATTGGCATTTAAATAGAAATATAATGTTTAAAAAAAAAAAGAGAGATAAAAAAGAGTTCCCCTTGAATATCAACACACCCATTCACACCAAGTAGCTCAGCTCATCCTCCACAATCCCTGGAGAGGCACAAGTCTCTCAGTGGGGGCAAATGCAGGAGCAGTCCAGATGTTCCCTGTTTAACTGTTGGGGTGCTGCATAGGACAGAGGGATGTGTTCACCACCTTTGTACCTCCAAAGACAGGAAAATGTCTGCGTTTCTCTAAGTAGTCCCTGGCTCCTCTGTCCAGGGTGTGGAGTATCCTTCTCTGGGAGTTTCCAAACCTGCTTGGATGCGTTCCTGTGCCCCATGATCTAGGGTGAACCTGCTTTAGCAGGGTCTTGGACTGGATGTGCTCTAGAGGTCCCTTCCAACCCCTACCATTCTGTGATTCTGTGATTCTATATTCAGTTGGATTTTACGTTCTACTGAAGAATGACAAAGGGTGAGAACTAAAGCAGGAATGTGCCTCACAGAACCCTGCCCTGCGCAAGTGAACCCTCTAGTTTTGGTAGGGCCAGGATTTGACTCTCTGCCAGTTGCCCTGTGTCTGTAATCCTGTGTAAGAAGTGTGGCAGTGGCTGGATGTAACTGCTGTATCCTAAACATCTGCAGGACTGTCTCTACAAATAGCACAGGCTTTTCTCTTGGAAAATGTTGGTAGCATTTAAGCAATACCCTCCAAGCAAGAATTTGGAGCACTTGAATAGTCCATCCCCAAAGAATCTTTTCCAGGTATGCCCCTGATCCTGGTGCATGCTGCGACACGACTATGTGAATTTGGGATCAGTGCTGTAGATATGATTTAAGACCCTATAATATGTATCTCACTATCACATCACAGTGCTTTGAATCAAGGAGCTCAAAGTATTGTATTTTCATGCATACAGCCTGCATCTCAGATAACTCACACCACTGTAAATGAACTGTCCTTTGCAAACAAGCACTTAGCTAATCTGCATCCCCAGATAACCCAGAGGTCATCGAAGAGCCTCAGTTATGTATGTGAAACCACGGGCCTGGGGTGGCAAGCAATCATCTCCTCCTTCCTCTGAGCCTCTACCATCCATTCCCACTCCCACTTCCTACCCAAGAGAAGACATGTCTTCTGCAGTCCCCAGCTCCCTCCCTGGGTGATGTGAGATGATACAACAGAGCCAACTGCATCCCGTGCTGCTCACACCTCCCCACCCTGGTTCAGTTTCATTGCAGCTCCCAGTGCTGGTGCTGAGCACAGACTGTTCTGGGGTCAGGGGACAGTCAGCACAGGGCCAGGAGCTGCAGGTGCCAGGAGATGATGTCAAGAGGGTGGAAAGATGGGAGAAAGCCACAGGTTTGGCCCTAAAACTTGGCTGAAAACCCAAAGCAGCCAATACTGTCTCTATTGCAAGTGCTGCCCTCTGAGAGGTAGCACTGTGCAGATGATCCTTCTGTGCCTTTGCTTTCTTATTCCCCGCTCAGAGTACAGATACTGATGTGAATTTCCACTCCAGCCTACAGAAGCTTGGCAGAGGGGCTGAGCATTTACAGGGATGCTTACTGCAGCCAAGAGCCTAAAATTAGACTTTTAATGGCACAGCCAGCACCCAAGAGCTGACCTGATTTTCAGAAGTGGAGGGAAATTTCAAAGCCTCATCCATGTATGTCTTGATACTCCACGGAAGCAGCTGAGTCTGCAGCAGTTCTGGATCAGCTGCTTCAACCCTGTTTTGTCCACGTCAGGCAGGTCTGCAACACAGAAGGACACCGTGTATGTAAAACCCAGCTGGCCTTTCATTAGGGGACTTACCTGCAGAGCTACTTCATCTGTGGCAAATTTATTCACCTCTGTTTTCCTGCTTCAAACTCTTCTTGCTCACAAAAACATCCAATCGTCCCCTTCAAATTCTGCAGCAGAGCAACTTTGCACATGCATTTATTCAGCTGCTGAGATAACAGCATAACGTGTTTGCAAGCATCAGCTCACGGGCACAGATATTTGCTGGGCTGTGGGGCTTATTTAAGAGCATAACTGTATTTCATGGTTTCCAGAGGAGCCAAGGAAATAGCTTAGCTTCCCAGCCAGCAGCAGCAATGCTGCTGGATGTACACAAGGCAGAAGCTTCAGTAAGACAGTGGCACAGAAAACCTTCTCTGTAACAAAACCTGTGAGCATATCTATCCCTGTGCACATGCTGCACCTTGGGGCCTGTGTTTGTTTTTGACCAAGGTCATCAAATGAATTATATCCTCATTGCAGGGTTTGTTAGAAAGGTCTTTGAAAGCAGATGGGATTGTGAAACATTCTTTTGCTACACCTAATGCATGGAAAATAACAGTGAAAAAAAAAAAAAAACCCTGACAGGAGGTTGGAATGCTGAGAAAACTGCTTTGATAAACTAAAGTGTTTAAAATAGACTTTAATGTTATTGATTTTAACCTGTGTTGGGAAGCTGAAGCAAGACACATTCTTTCTAGAGTAAGTGAGTTCAGCTTCAAGTCTCTGGAAAAATGAAAAAGAAAAAAAAAGTGCTCCGTGCCTTATCTTGTGAAGAGGCTGGTGGGAGGATGCACAGACAAAGCTCAGCTTTCCCCTGCCAGCAGTGTCCTGGCAGGGGAGAGCCCACATAATGCCTGTGCCAGGCAAAGTGCCGTGGCCTGTGCTGGGGCTGAGCCCAGACCCTTCCAGGCTGTGTGTTTTAGAACACATCTCGTTTGGTTTTCATGACAAAACTACCTCCATATCTTTGGTAACTCCCATATTACCACACAGAGATGGCAGCCCATGGTCTCTGAAACTGAGTTGACACAAGCATGTTCACCACTGGGCAAAGGCAGTGGAGAAGGGGAAAACCTTGTGATCACATCGAAATGCCTATTAAAGCTGTGAAACAAGGAATCGGTATTTGCTGGAGCAATGTCCTCTCAGAGCTGCTAAGTCTCTGGCCCCCATCTCATCTCAAGCCTGGGGATGCAGAAGCTTTCTTTTCACCATTACAGACTGAGAGGAACAACAGTGACAATCTCCTATGGACAAATGTCTCCAGAGCAAATATATAGCATCATAGAATCATTGACTATCTTGAGTTGGAAGAGCCTTACAAGGATCATCAAGTCCAACTCCCTGCCTGTTCCTCAAAGGGCTACTTAGTACTAAACCATGTGAGTAAGAACATCATCCAGACACTCCTTGACCTCTGATGGGCTCAATGCCATCACCACTGCCTTGTTCCAGCTACTGACCACCCTCCTTGGTGAAGAATCTTTTCTTAACGTCCAATCAAACTTCCCCTGACCATCTTCATTCCATCCTCTCACACCCTTGGTTTGCATTTCCTCTGTGTTTGCAGCCCAAGGGATCAGGCACTGCCCTTCCATACCTTTTCCAGCAGAGATGTCTGCTCCAGGACCGTGGCAGTACACGGGACGGCTGCTCCATGGATACGCTCCATCCATCCATGCGGCACTGGCATGGACCAGTGTGCCTGGAGAGTCAGGCTTATCACACACTAGTGCTGCCAAGCAGGCTGGAGGGACAGCCAGCCCCATCCCTGGGTGCTGGGATATCTACCCCCTGTGCCAGCTGCCTATGTCTTCTGGATCGTCCTGTCTGGGACAGAGGTTGGCACCAATAGCTGCCAGGGCTTCCCCAGTCATTGCTGCTTCTTGCCTTCCGAGATGATAGCAGAGCATATTACTCTCTCTCAGCAGCTTTCCCTCTTCTCCCACTTCCTCTAATCCTGTCCATCCTTTCTGACTGTGCAGGTCTCATTTCTTTTCAGGGAATGTCGGATCCATCTGACTCTTTTCAATGGTAATCCAAGAGGAAGATGCAACCTTTAAACAGCCAAATAAGTTCTATTGACGTCCCAGGAGAGCCGGGAAATGCTGCCTCCTGTCTAGGCCACATCACAGAGCTGGGCTGGGAATGAGGTCTTTGAACCAGCCTCAGATTCAAAGCTTTAATGCCCCATCTTGTTCCATGTCCAAATTTCTTTGTGCAGGCCCTGAACTGAGCAGAGGGTCAGATTTGTGAAGGCTGCTTGCTAGCTTCTTTTTTTCCTGGAAATCTCCCAGCCAGCTGCTGCTGTGGCCTCGTCTTGTTTGACTCACAGGGTCTGATAGGATCGCAGCCCGAGATAGTACAACCTCAGGCCAAAACAACTGGTGTCATCTGCTCCTCACTTGTAGGAACGAGCCTCCGGAGGACTCGATAGTGACAGGTCCGTAGGGCCTCTCTTTGGGGTCCTCCTGTCCACATTCTCTGGAGAGAGGATGTTGCTGATATGTCTTCTGTGCCCTTCTTTCAAAAAGGCACAAAATAACCCAGCATTTGTCTCCAGGCTTTGATAGACATCATTATGTAAAGCAGCTGCTTAACCCCTGAGGGCTCTGTGCTCTCCTCTTGGCTCAAAGTCTCAGGATGTGGAAGCAAGACGAAAATAAAATCTCTGCTGGACTCATGGACTGGAGACTCATGATGAGAGTGCAGGACCCCCAGCTCCAGCCTCATCTTGCCACCTTGGGCAGCACAGTGCTGTCAGCTCTTTTTGTGGCTTCACCTGTCTCTGCCATAGCCCCCTCTGCTTTCCTGTAGCAGGAGAGGCTTTGATGCTGTGCTGTTTTGCACATGCCAACACAGCCCCTCTAGGTGTTAAATCCCATCTCAGGTCTAAGTCTTTGAAAATGTGTATAAATATACACTATTTCCAAAATGTCTATTGGAACTGGCAAATCCCTTGGTGTTGGATTAAAGAGATATTCAAGAGGCAAATAACAACAATACTAAGGCTCAAATTAACCTGTTTAGGATATGATTGTTCCTTAGGTGGCCACTGCAGGCAGGATCCTACATGCCACCCATCCTTCCCCATCCCAGCATGTGCTGGTGGCCACAGGACTATCTACATTTGGAATTGAGGATCCAATCATGGGCCAAAAATGGCAGAGTACGGCGTTAAAAAAAAAAAAAGGGGTGTGATTTGTCCCTGAAGATGTATTTTTAGGCTTTCTATTTTGGAGTACTCATCTCTAGCATAACATCTGTTGGATCACTTTATGGCTGCGATTGTTTACTGGTGACTGGCTGACACGGGCACTGCAGGGATTTGATAAGAGTATTTCTTCTGTGTATCTGTAGGTGCATGCTGCTGGAAGGCAGTGGACATGTAAGAGAGCTGTATGTAAACACCGTGGCAGAGGGAATACATTTTAAAATCAATCATTTTCTTGCTACTTGTAGGATCATCTAGTCTGTAAAAGACAAAAGAAGCAAGGTCTAGGCTACCGCTTGCTATTCAGAGATTACCTTGAATTTGACCCTTCTACTCAACTTACTCTGTAGAAGCTGCTGAAACGGTCATGTCTGAACGTTACAGAGCCAGTTAATACAAGCTTAGCAGTCGCAGCTCTGTGCAGGGACTCTGTGGTTTCTGCTCTGGCAGTTCCTGTGAGAGCCTTCACATCAGACAAAGGAGAGCGAGGGATTTTTAAATGATAAAACTATGGGGTTTTCCAGCAGAAAAAGGAGAGAGAGGGAGGGAGAGAGGCAGAGAGGATGGGTGGTTCCCATGAGAGAAGAATCAAACCGGGCAGAATTTCCAGCAAGGCACATTTAGAGGCGGCGCGTAATGGAGATTACATTGATTTTCCTCCATTTACTGTAAGGTAACTGTGAGTGAAACTGTAACAGGAAACTTTGAAATGCTCTTCACAGAAGCTATATTTAGGCAGACACACTGACATGATACCACTGAATAAAATAAACATGCAGGAGACAACCAGTCCTGGGAGACTTTCAGCTCCATCCGCATGACATGCAGCGAGGGGAGGGTGTTATTCCCCAGCCATCTATGCGACCTTTACTGTAGAAATCTATAGAAAGTCAGCAGGCTGTTGGGTGACAGCCTGGGTAAACTGGGGGCATCTCACTGCAAGGTGAGGGCTTTGCCCTTCCCCTCTGAAACGAAACGCCTGCTTGTGGGCTGCGGCACAGCTCCACGAGCAGCTCTCCCCTTTTATGTAACGGGATAATTTACGGCTTGTTGTCAACAGAAAGAGCAACAATTTGTTTGCTGCTGCAGAGATGAGTTTTCTCAGAAGTCCGGGTCATTTCTGGAGTTAGGGGGCAGCTGCTTCTTCAAAGCCTCTGGCATTGTCTCTGACATGAAATCAAGCCGCACACCGGGCCTGGCCCCCCAGGCTGGGTGATGCCAACCTGGCCTGCACAAAGGTCCGACTTTCCATGGGACAACCAAAGGTTTATCCTGTTGCTTGTGCTCAGTTCCCTATGGCTCCTTTCCCCCTGCCAAGGGACACCTTCCCCCAAGAGGACGGCTCCCAGAGTCCCAGAGAAAGAGAGCAGCCCTGTGCCCTGAGGCTCTGCTGGCTTCAGCGCCTGCTAGGGTCTTTCCAGAGCAGCCGTGGACAAGTCACTTAACTCCCCTCTAAGTGGGCACGATGATGCTTTCCCTCCTCACAGCCTGCACGTGACACACGCTATGTAAATATTTAGTATTTGAGGCAACTAATGCTTGACGGAGCGAGTATCAGATCTGCAAACATTACGTCCAGGAATGCAGCAGAGAACACTGTTTATTTTTTATGAGCTGAGTGCACACCTTCTCCTCTCAGCTGAAAAGGCTGCTCTGTGATGGGAGGGGAAAGCAAAAACCTGAACGCTGTCCCAAACATCAGCTTATTCCTCCTTGCACAGCATCCACCTTGAAGTTAGCCTTGCAGACATTAAGGATGAGATGTGAAATGAGGTTCTCACTAGGCTGGAAGGCCCCGAAGTGCCACTGCCATCCTGTGATACCAGGGGAAGGCAGGGAGTTTAGGCAGGTAGCAGTGAAACTCTCTACTTGGGATCCAAAGAAATGGATACTGAGGCCACATACCCTCAGAGATGAGAAGGCAGTCAGGGGATTGTGTGGGGCTGGCAGGATCTGCAGAGGAGGCACGGGGAGCTACGCCAGCTGGTCTTTGCCAAGATCCATGCTTGAGGATCCCCCCTGAGCAGCTGGGGAATAAAGATAATCCACACAGGCAGAGGGTATATTTCAGCCCAAGAAGGTGACCCACGTAATCTACTCTTCATTATCAAGCAAGCCTATTGTTCCCCATCTTTTGGTTTATACCAAGTGCCAAAATGATGGATTCATTTGTGGGAATCAGCCACGTGAAATCAAGCCTTTGTTTTTGCATACCTGAGCTTAAGTCACTTCTCTGTGCATTAGGCAGGTTTTATCTATCTGCCCCGCCAGAAAATAAATCCAGACTCAGACTGATTGCCAGGTTTGAGGGGGTTGCACGAGCAATGCCCTGCTCCATTCCCTGTGTGCACACACAGGGAACGTCTGGTTACATCAATCACACGAACCTGATTGCTAGGCTGAGGCAAAAGAGCTGCCTTGCTCCATGGTTACAGCCTGCAGACCACGCTCAGCGCCGAGGCCACGGGCTGAGACAAGTATGTTGCACAGATATTTTAAACACTTGCAGTGGCTCAAAATCTAACTGTTTCCAGGATGAGTTTCTGCACAAGTTTCACAGAGAAGCGTCCGTAAGGCACCTCCAAGGCTTTTACCCTGTGCATGCTCCATCTTTCAGACGACTCGCGCAGTAAATCAGCGCGACACGTCTACTGTAAAAATCCACTGCAAGTCCATTAGATGTGTTTGCTGGTGCCACTCATCTCTGTTATATTTAGCACCGTGAGCACCAGGTGGGCCAGCAAGGGCTGACCCGCTGCAAGGGAGAGCGTGGATGATCTCACTCCCCTACAGCCCGGCAGCATGGGAGGGGAGCGGGAGGAGGCAGCAGCAGAGGCCAAGGCCAACAAAGGGTATGTGCCCCTTTTCAGTTGTTCTGCTGTCTTTTTCATGGTTTGGTTTAGCTCATAGGGAGGCCACTGGCCAAGGCAAAGAGGCATCTCATCCATTGCTATGGGAGCATCTCTCCACAGCTTGATCAGGAGCTCGATCCAAGTGGTACCCACTCATTAGGAGTTTACATCCACTGCTGGCAGCTGGATACCTTTAAACCAGAGAAGGAGCATGGCCTAATGAGTGTACTCCCAAGACATGATGTGGTGGGGCTCAATGTTGGGGAAGGGAATTGACACCCAGGGAAGGGTGGAACATGGGTGAGGAGGTGCAGACACAACACAAGCAGTCGAGTGCCATCTGCTGCTATCTGGAGATCATGTTAGCACTGCGAAGGGCACAACATTTAGGGGTCTGCCTAATATGGAAGGAAAAGAAGGAATGAGCTCAGTGGTGCTGCATCTGCTCTCCCAGGCTAAGGACGAGCAAGGAACGGGTCTGGAAATTGTATAGATCTGCAGGCTGGCTCGGCACAGCCCCAGTGCAGAGTGCAGCCGTGCCCCTGCGCTGGGAAGGAAGGTCTCTCCTGGAGATGCTTTTCTTTCCACCAAACATTAATAACATGATGTGGGGTCCTTGCAGACAGGCAACTGCTTCCCTAACTCCTCCCTCTGCAGAGCTCCCTGAGGTGACTTCTTGCTGCTGCAGGGGAGGCTGAATTATCATGGCCCTCGCTGACAGCATGCAGGGCCTCCAGCAGTGGAGAGGGCAGAGCAAGGCTGGCAAGCTGCTCACAGGAGCAAAGGAGAAGCTGTAGCTTGCAAAATAGTTGAATTTTGCTGTCTCAGTCCCAGTGGACCAAACCCAGCATCCATGCAGGTCAATAAAGAAGCCGTTTGGGCAGTGATTGTTTGTTATACAACCCTTCTCCATCTTCTCCAGGTGGACAGAGCTGCTGCAGCAGGACGTGATCTATGGGCCACCAAGGAAATCTCACCATGAAGATGGAGACACACTTACCTGCTCTCCTCTCCCATAGTCCACAGCACCTCAAATCATGCCTCAATCATAACAGGGCTTTGCCAGAAGACAAAGGGCATACACTGCAGCCAAAATCCCTTTGCCCAAGCCTGACTCAAAGAAATGCAATCCCTTCCCTTGACTTCCTCTTTGGCCTCTCCCTAAACGCAAAGCAAGGTCCAGGTCTGGTGTCCATGCCTTGTCTAGTGCATGGTGAGCTGCCCACACAGGGCTGGGGCTGCCAAATTACTTTACTCTCAGGCAATGCAAGATCTGCACTTTTCAAGCAATTGCTCTGGTGATTATTTCATTACAGCATCATGTGAGTTTGGCTCCTCCTGTCATTCCCTTAAGAAAGACTGACTGGGTTAGGGGGGCAGGTTCATTTGTCAGTGGTGTAACAGCTGTGGTTAAATCCAGTTCTCATCCCCACCACGCAGCTGACCAGCTTGTGCACAGGCCCACTGTGATCACCCGGCCACAACACCATCACCTGCTCCATGCAGCACTCAGCACTGAAAACAGGCATTTCTGTAGAAATATGGGTGTATCACAGAAACAATTTTGAGAGGGGAGGGGGAATACTTTGTTTTCCAGTTCTGGGCTCCCCTTGTGCACAGAAAAATCCTTTCTTCCTCATCGAGAGGTAAAGCAAACAGTGAAATTGCTGTGTTTTTTTTTCACCTAGATGGGTCTTTGGGTATTATGAGCTACTTCAAGGCTTCATTGCTCTGAGCCCAGCAGCAGTAGGACAGGTCTGGGCAGAATCTGTCCCCAGTGCTGGGGCCAAGGGTGCTGGGGAACAGGGACTGGCACACGCCGTCTCTGCCAGCAGCACCTGCTCGCGTGTGAGTCAACTGTGGAGAAGGAGGCTCTTGAAAGAGCAGAAGAAGGAAAGCAGATATTTAAGAAATTAGTCATAATTATAATGGCTAATCAAGAGGCTGTTGGAGGGAGTTGGGCTCATTTTCACCAGAAGCTGGTCTGGCCACCTGGGCCAAGATGCAGCAATGAGGGGTCTCATTCAAGAGCACGACTGGCTCTCAGCCTCCCTGCACCTCTCCCAACCTCATCCCATGCCAGTTCCAGGGAAACCCTCCCACCGCATGCCTGCCCATGCAGTATGTCCAGGAGCCAGCCCAGGGAACTCATCCAGCTGAAAAACAACACAAAGAAGAAGAAAACACAAATCGCATTTTCCCCACAGCTGCTGTGCTGGTACCTTCTCGCAAGCAGGGCCAAGAGGATAGAGCAGGGCAGCATTAAAGGCTGGTGTGGCTGAAACTCAGCATGGCTGGAGCTAATGAGCTCAGAGATGGGTCACTGGCCTGAGCTGCATCCAGCGTGTCACAGCACCCTGCATCACACCAGCATCTGGGCCACAACACTGAGCATCGCCTTTGGAGTCCCCAGAATAGACAATGCAGTGGTGGCCTCGCCTCTCTCCCACTGCCTAAAGCACCTTTAGCTGTTGCTATTTGCTATAGGAGCAGGGCACAAAATCACAGAATAACAGAATGGTGGGGGCTAGAAAGGACCTTTGCAGATCATCCAGTCCAACCCCCCTGCTAAGGCGGGTTCACCTGGATCAGGAGGCACAGGAACACATCAAGGTTAGTCTGGAAGCCTCCAGAGAAGGAGGAAGACTCCACATCTTTCCTGGGCAGCCTGTGCCACGGCTTCCTCACCTGAACACCCAAGAATTTTCTTCTCATGCTCAAATGGAGCTTCCTTTGTTCCAGCTTGTGCCTATTACCCCTTGTCCTGTCACCTGTCACTAGAGAAAAAAGACACCTGCCCTTTGATAAGCATTGGTAAGGTCACTTCTCACTCTTCTCCAGGCTAAGCAGCTCCAGGTCTAACAGCCTTTCCTCATGTGAGATGTTCCAGTCCCCTCACCATCTTGGGGACTGAAAATAGGGTTGTTCCTCCCTAGGTGAAAATACTTGTGTACTTGCAAGTACTCACTGGAATACATCCTACCAATAGGCAGGAATAGAGGGCACACTGCTATTAGTGGATTTACTTGAAACAGTTCTGCTGATACATTTTTGCTAGCAGAAACAGCAATTCTTATGTAAAAAAAGGGGTTCTCTGTTCCATAAAAGACATCCAGGTTTTCCGGAGGAAAGCTAAAGTGCTTCAGTGCAGCTAAAACTTGTCAAAAAATACCTCGTTGGAAAACGGGAAGAAGAGATAAGGAGAGGATTTTCCTAGTCCACTATAACCATTAGTCACTTTGCTGCTTGATATCTTGATTTCATGACCTCTAATAAAAAGTTAAGCTACAGGACAGGGAAGAGTCCCTGCACGGTGAAGTTATTTCTTTCTGTGTCTGTAAAATGCCTCAATAAGTGTTTGGCATAATGCAAGAAGCTCTGATAAGAGCTCTTGCCAATAAACTCCCAGCTACATCAGGATGTAAATATAAAAGACAAGCATCACTAAAAAAAAAAAAAAAACACCCAAACCCAAAACGAAAAAGAGTAACAAAGAGGGCATTCAGAGTGGAAAATGTAGTCACTACAAACAAAGCTAGAGGTTTGAATTAGATCTTTAGTTTGGTTAGCCCACCTACTTTAATCTGGCTCAGGAACTGGAGGCAGATTCTGGCTTCTTGAGTGTATATCTACCATTTGTCTATCAGGTCTATGAAAACATACTCTTAAACTTAAATTGTTATTTCTCATCTGTTGCCTGAACTTAGCTCTTTGCACTAAAAAAAAAAAAAGAGAAAGCAAGGCTACGTGGCCACATTTTCCTTACAGTAAAACAAACGAGAGCAAGGAGGGAATAAAAACCACGAGCAAAACCCACTCCTTCTGTTTAAAATTATAGATGTAAGCAAAGAGCCCAGGGAGCAGCCCATATTAGGCAAAGCTCACTCTTTTCTTGTAAAAAGTTTGAAGAATTGGAGGTCTGCTGTCCTCACTTGCAATCATCAGCAAATGAAAACAAGAGGAGATGCGAGGATCCTGGAGCAGAAGGAAGGGCCTGCAGGCTCCTCGCTGCAGGGGCTGAGGGTGGATGAGGTGATGAGACGTGCACAGAGAGGGAACTCATGGGGTCATCCCAGCTGCGGCTTGGTGCCCATGGTCAGGCTGGGGTTAGCATCACTCCTGCACCCGCTCTGCAACTGAGAGGGGACCTGCTGGATGGGTGTCCCTGGAGAAGGGGCAGCTGCAGGGACAGCCACATCCCAGAGGCTTGTCCAGCTTGCCCATCTCTATGCTGCAGGTATTAGCGCTGGGCCACACTCAGCTTGGCAGCCCAGCAAAGAGCATCCTGCGCGCCCCAGGGAGACACAAAAGGCTTTGCCGGTGCTGACAAAATGAAAGCTTCCTTTAGCTCTGAGAGCCTCTCCATGTGTGACAGTGCCGGGTAACCTGGCAAGGACATGGTGAGTAATCAAACCTGTTGGAAGCACAATGTAATGCTATACCTGGGTCAGGATCCCAGGTATGATTTCTGCCAGCTCCACAGCTGAAAATGTGCTTTCTGGTATCTGGTCTCTCTCAAGCTTCAGGGATCAGATTGGTTTATGAACCTGCTTATATTAAGAGCAAACAATTTATCACTGCAGATTTTCCGTGGAGTTGCCTCGCTGTTGTGCCTCTGGTTTCACAGCTACCTGCCCCCAAGGGCTCTAACCCTGAGGGCTCCCAGGAGCTGTGCAGCCTGTGCTGACTCCAGGGTCACCTCTTTCTCCCTCTGCCCCCAAGGCACACCTCAAATCTTGGCATTTTTAACCTCTCTTTTTAGTTTTCCTATAACTCTTCCTGCAAGGTGTCTTCGCTCACAAACATTGTGTAAAGGGGGCTGGTGCATGAGAGACAATGGTACACTGTCCTTTACACACATTTTTCTTCTTGATGTGCCATGGCTTTTGGGTTGGTTACACCATGATCAATAAGGTGTGGGTTTTTTTTTTTCCAGATAGACCCCACAGAGCATACAGTTATGTTTAAAATTGCTGCATCAACAAATCAAAGTAAACAACCTTCTCTCCTCTGTGAGATGATGAAAAACATAAATTATGTAGTCTTTAAACAAATGGTAAAGAGTTTCCTTATTAGGCTTCAGGGTCCTGTGTGTGTATATGCCCCTTGTAAAATCCTTGTCATTCCTGGGTCTGTAGGTCTGTATAATGTTCTTCACAGGTTCAACTGAGTGGTCAGCATACCATGCTTGGGCTGAGGGATTTGACATGGACACACACATTCATGCACATGTCTATATATATAGATATATCTATATATAGATATATAGATATGTATGTATTTATAAACTGTGGTGAAAAAACTTCAAATCTCTGCTGATTCGATTGCAGAACTTTTCTTGAGGGTGAAAGCTTGTCTTGCTTTTGGCAGGAGTTTTCCTCTTCCATTTCCTTTCCTTAACACTGTCTCCATTTCTTGGATTGCATAGATATGTCTCCTACATTCAGCTTCTTGCTTTACCAGGTAAGAAAGATGCAGATGACTTTGTCCTTCCCAGACATGTGAGGTCTAGTCCACTCCCATGTTCCTCAAATGATGGACCTTGTCCCATCCTCACCCACTGCCCACCACCCTCTCCTGGACACAGCCACTGAGGCACCTGAAAACTATTTGTTGAAAAATGAAAAAAAAAAAAAAGCATTGAGAACACTAAATAAAATACATTATCAATCTTGCTCAGTCTCCCTGTGGCAAGTTGGACTATAGCAGGCATTTGGGTGAGTTTCACAGAGGCTGTGGGTAGGAAGAGCCATGAGGTGCTGTGCTCGCTGCCCCAGGCTGGAGGGGTCACCTGTGGGCAGGGGATTGGGGTGACTTGCCATGACCCCACGGGAAATGACTCCTTTGAAACAGGACATCTCTGTGATTACCAGCTCCCCCAGAGCACCTGTGAGTCTGAGAGTCACAGCATAGGCCTTCCCATTAGAAATAGTTTTGTTTAAACAAATAGCATCTAGTTCGTTGTACTCCTTATGGGAAATATCTTGAAGAAGGCAAATACTGAGGTTATCAGAGAGATATGTCTTATCTAAGGCAAATGGCAATTTTTAGGGAGGGTCATCGCTGTTGACTGATTAAACATGATCCTGATGGGATGTCTGGCATGTACTTATCCATAGAAATGCGTCACTTTCTCTGGGTAGCCTTTGAGAGCAGAAACCTGTCCTGGTCTCTTGCCCAACTTCTATTTCCCGTGCAATTACCTGTTATCTTGAAGCAAATGTACAAGAAAGGAGAAGAACTAAGAACTGCGATGCTGAACAATGGCCAGGCTCCTAATGATTACAGCAACACAAAAAAGAAGTGCCTGAAGCCAAAAACACCCAGTATCTCACCATCCTGGCAATTCTCCATCTCCTATCTACAGCAGCTTTTCATAGAATCATAGAGGCATAGAATGGCAGGGGTTGGAATGGACCTTTAGAGATCATACAGTCCAACACCCCTGCAGAAGCAGGTCAACCTAGAGTAGTTCACACAGGAACGTGTTCAGGAGTGTTTCGAAGACCTCCAGAGCAGGAGCCTCGACACCCTCCCTGGGCAGCCTGGGCCAGGGCTCTCTCACCTCAACAGTCAAATAGTTTTTTTCTTATGTTTAATGGAACTTTATGTGTTCCAGTTTCTTCCAGTTACCCCTTGTCCTGTCGCTAGATACAATAGAAAAAAAAAAAGTACTGGCCCAACCTCCTGACACCCATCATTTAGATGTTTGTAACTATTAAAGAGATCCCCCTTCAGTCTCCTCTTCTCCACATCAAACAGCCCCAGTTCCCGCAGTCTTTCCTCATAGTGAAGATGCTCCAGTCCCCTGGTCATCGTGGTGATCACCATGTTCATGTGTCTCATCTGTAACTCGCATTAAAGGTAGAAAACCTTTCAAGTTACATAAACTGAGTCATTGAACAACTATCCCAGGACGAAGCCATGAAACTGCAATCTCTGAGGATGATCTGGTTTGCCCCTCTTGTTTCTCATGGAACGATAAGGAACTGTTCATAACTCTGAAGCTTTAATTGGAAAACCAAGCCCCGCATTGGTAAAACTGCAGGATTAAAGATGTCTTTAACTACGTCACCACCTCAACTTTCTTGCCCCATTGCTAACAGTTACTCTTCTCAGTAGCTGAGCAGTTTGTCAGCCTTGAGGAGTCCATCAACACAAGTTCTTGAGAGACCTGGTGGCATTGCTTCCTCTTGAGAGCTGGAAGAAGGATAAACCTTCACTAAGGTGAAAATTGCTGTGAAAACCATTCACAGGAGTGTTCAGCTTGAGATTTTTCTGAATGCTTCATGTTTAGTATCATCAAACAGACTTTGTGGTTTGATACTAAAACTTCAAGACTTCGCAGTGGCTGTGAGCACTTAGACATCTGGAAATCTGAAGTCAAATATTATTCCCGTGTTTGTGCCCTTACCTCCCCACTGAAGCACAGGTAAGCCACAGGATAGCTCCCACCTCTCCCCTTTCTTCCCTCCCCCAGTACACAGGTACATGCATGCATAGCAAACCCACAAAGTGAGAGGGAGCAAATGATGCAACGATCCTTGTCCAGGGAGTTCACCTTGGAACTTCACTTTATGTGGAAGGCACTCAGGTGCTATTAAGTATGGTGGCAATGCATGACAGTAAAATAAATGAGTGTCTCATGCTGGGCACATAGAAAATGAGCAATACACCAAGAAATTGCATGTGAGTAATTAGCCACATACTTTGTGCAGCCCATGTTATGGGAGGTGCAGGGGCAGAAACAGTTTCTTCAGCCTGATCTTCAAACACCCTCTTCACATCATCTCTTCTCCCTCATCTAACTCACCAACTGATCTCTTTGGCAGAAAACAACACATCCTCTCTCACCCCCAGCCTGAGCCCTGTGTGCTCCCAGGAAGCCCCCAGCCCCTCCTGGAGCACCAAAACTGTGGGGCCCAGTCTTACAATCAATCAAGCCTCCAGCCAGCTGGATTCTCCTCAAGTCCAGGAGAAAAGATAAGAAAATCATCTCTGTCACTGCCACTGGGCAAGGTTTGCCCCTTGTGCTTGACCCTTCAACCTCAGGCTGTGGGAGAAACCAGGGAACACAAAGGACATAGACAGCAGGTTGTTTGCCGTGCCACAGGAATATTGGCCATGTGGGAGAGATCCTGACTGCCTCATGAAGAAAGCTTTGGCCAGATTGCACGGGGCCCTGTCTGGAATCAGTCTCTGAGCTTGGTTAAGGAGATTGTTTTCATTTAAATGGGCATTTTCTAAGGTGATGAGTAATTTGAAGGTGATTTTAAAACCCAGGATTTCTTCCCTACTTTCAGTACTATCAGTCATTCATGGTGCTCCTAATTTCACTTGTCCTTCCTGGTGAGAATTCTTTGGAGTAACAACAGCCCTCATCCTCACCCTTGACTTTGAAGTAGAAAGGTTCATGATCTGGAAAAGTGGGTAAAGACTTCATTTCTAGGAGAGAAAAAAAAAACCCAAACAAAACCCAGCTCATGCAAGGAAAGCTAGAGATAAGCATTTAAACCTTTCAGTACCTGTCTTTTTACCTGAGTTGAGATTTTCTGCCACTGGTAATTCAATGCAATTTAACATAACATTAGGGACCTGACTCCCGCTTCATTTACCTCACTGAAAAAGCAGCAGAACAAAATCATTCTATTCAGAGGAACTAAGCCATTGTGAAAGGGGCTGGAGGTCACCCGTAGGCGTATGAAATCTAGGCGAATTTACATGGTGTAGGAGTCCCCAGCTTTCGAGCCACAGTGTAGCTATTAAGTGAACGATCAGCGGTTCATTATATTAGTGTTGGCACGCACCTCAAGGTAGCAGATGACTGGGTAATACGTTTCCAATGATCGCTGGGAAGCAGATTTAGCTCCTACTTTCATCAAGGGCTGCTCACCATTAGCTCCTGAGGAGATCTTTTCATGCATCTGCTTAGGGGGAACATGCACTGAAATGCTTTCTCCCTACAGATCATGGAATCATTGAGTCCAACCATTAACCTCATGTTCCCAAGCCCATCACTAAACCATATCCCTCAGCACCTCAGCTATGTGTCTTTTAAATATCCCCAGGGACTGAGATTCTACCACCTCCCTGGGCAGCCTGTGCCAATGCTTAATAACCCCTGCAGTGAAAAAGTACTTCCTAATGTCTAATCCAAACCTCCCCTGGCACGACTTGAGCCCACTTCTTTGTGTCCTGTCATTCATTACTGGAGAGAAGAGATAAATTCCCACTTCACTACAACTCCTTGTCAGGTAGTTGCACACCAGGCTGGACGTTGCTCCTACACAGACCAGCAGAGCCTCAAAGCCCCATTGCAGCATTTCCTATCTGGGATATAAACTGCTCTTCGTCCCTGCACTCCCAGGACACTTTGTGCTGGGCCAGGACCAATAAACAGATGCTGTTTACATCTCCACTTCCTCACTCTAAATGTCAGGAGGGTTATGGGGTGCATTTTGCTTTCGTGCACAGCGTTCATGAGGTGCATCCCACGTTTCCTGCTCTCGGTTTTGCCTGTGCATGTACTGATTGTATGGATACTGCCTTATTTTTACCCCAGCTAAGCTCTTTTATCTGCACTCTGCTGTTTATTGCTTAATACATCCCCATATAGTCATTTGGCAGCTGAACGTTCTTTGTGAAAAGGAAGGAAAGACGTGGAAGGGCACTTAGTAGATTTAGAGACTTATTACAGTAACCAGCAGTTTGTGCCAGACACTTCAGAGCCAAAGCATTGAATAACCCATCAAAATCCAGAGATTTTAGGCTGACTTTTTTTCCTGTTAATACTCTACCTCCCATTACTCTCCCAAAATAGCACATTTCACTGTGCAGACCCATACCTGAGTATGAGCACATGGCTCTCCAGCAGAGATAAGACTTTGCAGCTGCCTGGCAGGGGTGGTGGCTGGGTGAAGGAGCAGAGCCCAGGACTCAGCAGTGTGCCACGGAGAAGAACCACCACTGATGGCACTTCTTATCTCTTGGCAAAAGCTACTGGTGATCACAATTTCCTATTCCACCCATTCACACCTCCCATTAGGCCAAATTGTCTCCTGCAGCAAAGCAGAACGACGACATACTTGCAGTATGGTACAGGTGGTCACCTCAGTGACCAGCAAAGCCAGGATGCAACACAACTTATTTACAGTCATTGCCATGATTTAGAGACATTCCAAAACTGCTGCAGTTTTTCAGTGAGCAGCTCTGTCTGATGTGTTGATCAGCCTGAGCCAATGTCTGCACAGCTCCTGGAGCAACAATGCGCCCCTTCTGGAACCGATGGCCAGGTCACAGTGCTCCCTCCACATCCCTGGGAGGGCTTGGAAATAAGGTAAATGCATCCATTACCCAGGTCCAGGAACAGAGACTGTAGTCCTAAAGCAGGTAGCTGACCTCTCCAAACTGCTTCCTGACCCATCCCAGTTTGCAGACCCCCTTCTTCCAGGCAAATGCCCCAGACGGAAACTGAGGCCTCCTGGCAACAGGGTTGTGTGGCTTAGGCTACAGATCCATGTTGTTTGGTGGAAGAGTCAGTTGTGCCAGCTCAAGGGATGGATGGGATGGTGAAAGGCTGAGAATCACAGAATCATAGAACCATTACGGTTGGAAGAGACCTTTAAGAACATCAAGTCCAACCACTAACCTCACACTGCCAGGCCCATCACTAAACTAAACCATATTCCTCAGCACCTCACCTATGTGTCTGCTGTGTATCTCTAGAGCACCAGGGAAGCCTCTGGGCTCATGAGGACTCTTTCTAGTGACGCTGTTTTCACTTCTACTGCACTGGATGAGCCCCAGCTGTGGATCTGATCATGTACCATGTTTATTTCCCGAAATCTAGGTTCAAAAGATAGCTCTCCTGATGCAGCAGTACTGCTCCTTGCTTTCTTTTCCTTGGAAGGAGGGAAAGCAGCTGGGGATTCAGCCACCTGAGATGAGCCACGCTGCAGAGCCAGGGCTTGGAGCTCCTCAGAGGGCAGCGATGCTCTGATGTAGAAGCTTCATTTAGTCCACTGTGAAGACAGCACACGTTTGCAAATCAGGATTTCAGCAGGGCTCAAAATTCCCAAAGTAAAGACATCCTGCAATTTAAATAGGACATATCTTACTTAAACACTCCCTCTGGAAAGTGTTTAGTTCTTCATCCTTCCCTCTCGAGCCAGAAGGGAGGGATCAGTCCCCTTTGTTTTCCTCCTATTGTATAGTACCCTCTGAAAGATCTTGAGACCCTTAGTGATGTTTAGATATAACAGTGATGGACACATCACAAACTCCTTAGAAAAATACATTTGCTTTGGCTATTGCAAGTTAATTGGGGATTTATTTTCTTTGAAGCCTGAAACTTCTTCAGTGTCAGGGTTGGTTTGAATAGGACTCAGAGGCTCAACGTTCAACCTGGGCTTTGAATAGGATCCCACGAAGCATTTGCTTCGTTCAGAGCCCGAACACGATGGCGAGTGCCCAACAAGTGAGTCAGTGAGGTTCTGTGAATCTGTTTATCAGACAGTAACAATCATTTGTGGAAACGTCTACTTGATGGTAGCACTGACTAATGTAAATGAGGATTAATTAATGTTTTCCTGCAGTGATGTTGGCACTGATAGCGCCTTATTCATGTAATTTAATTTCTATTGACAGGCTGCTAATGGAAATGGATAGCAATGGGTGTCTCTTCCATCAGGCACACTCTGCCACAGAAAGAATTCTCTGAACTGGCAGTTGCTGGAAACAGGAGGCAGTAAAAGAGGATGAGTCGGAAATGGGAAACAAAGGGACTTACTAAGTAATTCATAGCGGTCCTCTCCCAGGTATGTGACCCAGGATAAATTTGGGGGTTCAGGTGTAGTTTGGGCTCAGTTGCTGCTAAAGCCCAGCTCTCCTGTTCAGCCTCAAATCATGGATGTGCTGCTTCACAGTGGGAAGGAGAGTATGTGGTGTGGGTAGGGGGATGTGCACAGGCAGGCCCATAGCTCAGGGCTCAGGAGGAGAGAGGCTCAACTCCTGACCTTCACCTCCCTTGCAGCCCAGGCTGAGGAGGAAGGGAACAGGGGGGTTAATGTGCACCAAGTCAGGTCCTTCACTTCCCCCAGGGAAATCCTACATACAGGAACACAGAGCAATCCCTGCTTTGGATAGATCCTCAAGGAAATCACTGGTGTTATTCTAAAGCAGTAACCAGAAACAACTGCCAGTGGTCAGGAATGGTTTAAATCAGTAAAAGGCTCAAGTTGGGATCCCTTTGTGTACTTGGAAAGATGGGCCAGTTTTCTTCTGGTCTTCAGCTGCACACTGTCTAAAATTGCTCTCCTTAATGTTTGGAAGCACAGTTGGGGAGCTGCAGATCATCAGAATTCATGGAAGCAGGAAAGCAGAAAGAAATAGTCTGGTGAAAAAAAACATACTCCTTCCTACTGAACTCATTCATGTAATAAAATCCAGATACAAACATTTGTTTGTTTGTTTAACGTAATTAATTTTGCATATTGCTTACTTCTCGAGAAAGAGACACTTTTTAATTGTCCTTTTGTCCGTGGGAACTTCTAGCGAATTTCCAAGAGACCATCTTATCTTGTACTAAGGAGGATTCACATAAGGCTGACCGTAAGGTCCTCCAGGTGAGTGGGGGATTACCACCCCATCAGTACCTGGCACATGCCATCTCCCCAATCCTTGCAGGAATGAATGGCAGGAAACCATCTTTCAACATCTTTGTGTTGAAAATCCCACCAGATGTCTGACACTGAAGAAATTTCAGCTGTTGAAGATCATTCATATGATCACAGAATCTTAAGGGTTGGAAGGGACCTCGAAAGATCATCCAGTCCAATCCCCCTCACACTGAAATACTCAAGGCCACCTTTTGGGTCATATTCCCATTCATATGACAGTTGGTAGGAAAATGCTTTGAAAAGTGAAACGTGCCTGGTCATAATAAGTAGTAAGGCTGGAACAAGAACAACATGCCAACCTGCCATGTCCTTCCTGGGAGCAAGGCACAGTAGCATCTCTCTGAGAGACAGGAGCAGCCCAAGGAAGGGCCCCATGTCAGCAGCTGCCCCACAATTCTGCTTGTCCCCACATGTAAGGCCCTGCAGCTCTCCCTCTAATCTGATCAACCATTTACATGCTCACTATTAGCATTTGCTTAATCCTCATACCTTCACTGAGCTCCATCCATGTCCTTTCAAAGGGAGTGCAATAACCTCTCCCCTCTGGGCACACTGCTGCTGCTGCTATCCCCATTCTGTAACCAAACTGGAGGCTCTAATTTGCTGCTTTTGCTGTGCTCTGCCCTGATTGCAGCAAGAGCCTGGCACGTTGGAAAATAAAATCTTTGCCATCTGAAGCCAAACACCCAGAACAGGAAGATACTGAAGCCATGAGGGGCTGTGATGTCTGAGGGAACTGCAGTGCTATCTTACACATTAAGACTGTGAACTGGCTAAGATCAATGGGGCTCAGAGCAGTGCCCTGGCTGGTGGCAGCAAAACTGTAGTGGCCCAGCCTATAAAAGCCTTCCCAAGATCCTTGTAGCTCAAACTATTTCTATTTATTCCTCCCTGCCTTCTGGGGCATCTACTTGTGAGCAGGGAGGAGCCCAGCTGTGGGGACCAGAGCCCCTGGCTCCCATCCCATGGGCACATTCAGAAAAGGAGCCAAACCTGCTGAAGTTCCCATGGCTAAGATACAGCAGCTTTCTCCATCTCATCGCTGCTGATGCTGAAATAAAAATAACTGAGGCTCTTGTTAGCCAGGAGGTGAGGAGTGGAAACAGCTCCTCAGCTGCATGCTCAGGGCAGCTCTAAGGAAAGCACTCTGCATTTCAGATTAAACAGACGCAGAAGAGTTGGGGGAATGAGGGAAAGAGCACAGAGCTTTCCTCTCTCTGCCATTAGTCAAGGACAAGTTTGTATGGAGATATAACGATCCTCATCAGGCTGACTCATATGGTTGGAGAAAACAGGCAGGTTTCAAGGTGTAAAAGCCCTTCTCTGGTTTTGACAGAGAAGCAGCCTAGAAGTTTAATTTTGTAATTATTTCAGGGAAGTGAAAAGAAGGGTTAACTCCTAAGGAGAGAGGGTAGTTCAAGGTAAGACCCAAGAAAAACTGTTAATAAAAGCCTGTGGAGTCTTTGGCTTCTTGCAACCAGCACAGCTTTGAAGGCTGGTTTCCAGGCTCACCTTTGTCACAGAGGTATTTCTCCCCTTGCCCCTCCACCCCCCCCCACCTCGTTCCTACAAGCACTCACCTGCAGAAAGTCCTAAGCATCCCATTTGTGACAGAACAGGTATTGTGCTCCCCTAAAATGCAAAGGGGATTGGGCTCGGACCTGTCCCTCTTACAGAAATGCTCTAATTAGGTGATGGTATGGAAAGCAAGTCCAGGCCACCTCACTTCCCCTCCTTGCCTAGGGCAGGGCCCTGAGCAGTAGCCCTGGCCCCTTTTAATAGGGATGCCAGATGGCGGTTATACAGAATGGCTCCTCCTTCTTTTTCCAGCATCTCACAGCCATGTGCTGAAGCTGCTGCCTGGATTGGGCTCCTCATTGCCAGCAGCATCCCAAACCTCAGTGGGACTCTGGCATCATGTAGTCAGGGGAAAGCAGGAATTCCAAACCGCAGCCCGGTGCCGTGTGATGCCCAAAGCTCGATGCTCCCCAGTGTTTGTGCTCTGGCCCTGCCTGCACGTGCCCCTTCTCTGAGGATCTAGGGCACTCGTTAGCTGATTTTACAGGGCTGCCCTGAGGCTTTGTTGCCAGGGTGCATGCACGGGCAGTTTACATCCCATTAGCAGCACCCATGGGACACCACAGCTCAGAGAGCTTGTGCAGAGGCTGAGCATCAACCTGCTCCCACCTGAGCAGCAATGGGTGCTCAGCAGGACCCCTGTGTAGGTCTTGAAAACCATCATCCTGAGAGAGGAGCTGCTAAGGAAGCTGGACAATTCTGGGGTGGGCAGAAGAGGTTCAACCTTGGGTGTCTCCTCCTATTCTTATCACCTATATCGCTTACTGAGCATAGCTTACAGCAGCCCCACACCTGAATATAGCCCACTGGAAGCATAGGGTTGCACAGAGGCTGGCAGATGCTGCATTGCTGGAACTGAAGCAGTTGCACAGATGATGGAATGTGTTTTGTGATAATCACTTTTGCATTAGTATGGGCATTGATAAACATCTTAAAAATCTCTTCCATACATTTCATCCCTGAAGGGCTGCGTGCTGAGCTTCCATCTGCAAGCTTGCTTATTTTCTGCTGGGGTATCGATACTTTATTCTTTTTTCCCTCCCCATGCATTTGTTTCTTGCTAAGCCCATGAACTGGTCTCTATGAACATGGTCACTTGGATGATCTGTCGAGATGTGTCAGGCGGGACTCACTTTCTGCTGGATCCATCAAGACGGCGTCTGCCGAGCACAGTGGCTGATCAGCCGATAATAACACCGTGTCACGCTACATCTTCAACACTCCTATCCCACACAGGCTTCCCGTATCTGTTTCATTTCCAGAACACGGTAATTTACCTGCTTTACACATGCAGATTCTCGTGGCAGCCCAGCATTGTGCAGCCCGTGGTGTTTCGCCACAGCTCGTAGCCCACTCTTGAGGTAAACAAACAGCTCATTTAATAAGTACCAAATTCTGTCAGTGTCGGGAGTTGCTATGGTGAGAACTCCCGTGGTCACTCCAGGCAGATCCCAACCCTCTGCTTACTGAGGTAGGTCTAAAACTTATTGGAAGGCAGGGGAGGAGGTTGCTGGAACAGGGAACCTGCTAAGGAAACTGCCAGAAACAAACACTCACAGGTGGGAAGATTTAAGGAATGATCAGAAAACCAGCTCATGTCAGTAGCCCTGGATTCGGTGCTGGCTGACAGCTGCTGGCTTTCTGTCGCACTGGTATTTTTCAGGGATATCCCAGAGCGTGCAGGGATCCAGAGCACACAATCCCTCAGCACAGCAGCAAGCAAAGGCACCAACGGGCAGCTGCAGATGGAGAAGTATCTGCTCTTTCAGCCCTCAGGGAAGGCTGAGCAGAAGAGATGAGAAGGCTGATAGCATGTCGCTTGAACTGCCTGCTGCTTCCTCGCTGCACGAGGAAGATTGCAGGCTCCAGGGCTGTCAAATCGTCAACTTTCACTTGGTTTGACAACAAACTTGCTTCACATATATGGTTACACTTAAAGAAAATAAGGGGGGAGTGGGGAGGGGAAGGAAGAGAAAGCTGTTGGAGCAAGTAATGTCCACAGATGCTTCCTAGAAGTAGAATGTTATTTTGCGATCTGGCACCAACATTTTAGCAGCCTATAAAAGGTAAAGTTGGTACTACAGCCAGCCATTTGTACTGTACAAATAAGAGCTGTGAATATATTCTGGAAGTAATGTCAAAGAGGACCAGATGGGAAATGAGCAGCATTCATTCTAATTTAACAAAGACAGCTAACCCAGAATATGCATTAACACATAGCATTTTTCATCTGCCTCCATTCAGAACAGATTCTCGGTATCATTTCCAAGCGAAGGAAATTGAAGGAATACTTACTCCTTGGTGAATTACTGTTCTCTCATAATTGGAAAAGTTTGGCATCCAAAGCTAGGTGTAATATGTTTTGCCTGGAAATGTATGCAAGGACACAATACACCCACAAATCCCTGCGCTCGGGCGTGCAGCCAGCTCCGTGTGTTTTGGTCCATGCTGGATGGATCCAGGGTTTCGGACGCCCCGGGCACGTTGCTGGCCCGCAGAGAGAGAGGTTTCACATGGCACAGCAGCAGGGAGAGGCCATGCCAGCCGTATGGTGGGTCTGATACAGGGGAGGTTGGGGGAGGGTCTCTTTCCAGACAGGGGTCAGTTTGCACATGAAAGTAGCAGCAGGTCTGACTCGCTGTATCCTTGCAGACCTACATCACAGCTTGTGTGTGTGACGTGTGCTTTGCACACACACTCAGAGGGTTAAAATCAAATTTGGAGGCTACCAAATCTTAGATGCAGGTTTCAAAATGCAGACTCTTCCAGGACTGCACTACGTAGGGTGAGCCTGTTTGAGGTGAGGGACCCCAGAGTACAATAAACAGTGGGATTTCTTCATATGTTTAGGAGAACTTCTGATCCTAATTTTAAACAAAGCACTGTTTCTATTCCTTCTCTTTTCTTATTTAGAATGGAATCACTACAGAAAAAAGAAGAGAGACACATCCTGAATGGGTTTTTTTTGCAGCATGAATTCAATCTTTTTATTTAAAGCTGTCCTTCACTGGAACCTCTCTCAACTTTCTTCAAGTAACTGTTTTTTGAAGTCCAGAACTGTCACAGTTCCCTCAGACTCCTCATTTTGTCACATTACAAAGCCGAAACTTCATCACTTTCTGCTCAATAGAGTCCTGCCTTTAAAATATACCACTAATGTACGATAGCAGTGCAGCTGCAACACGCAGTTAACAAAGAGCTATCAGCTCCATTCCAGAGCACCTTGCCTTTGCCCGGGAGAAATGCAGAGACACAAACCTGGGCCAGGTCTCAGGGCTTTTTCTCTGTCACTCAGCAGCAGTTTCTCAGTTTGTTAGGCAACCCCTGGGCCAAATCCTGCCCAGTGAGTGGCTCTTCCTGGATTGAACATGGGCAGCCTTGCTGCAGAGCCTCTCCTTTAATAACAGCAAATGGAGTGAAAGTCTGAATGCCAATTGAGGTCAGACCAGACCACCATCAAGTTTCCATCTGACCTTGAAAATCTGATCAAAATGCACAGCTCTGACTGTGAGTTGACACTGTACACAAAATGCTTTTTGCACAGCTGAAGCATCTGGCTGAATGGATCCCTTTGCCAAACCCTTGGCTTTTTCTACTTCAGATCACATTTGGAGCCTACATGTAATTCCTGGCCAGTGTTCTGTGTCTGCAGGGTACAAATCCTCCATCTCTCTCAGTGATGACTACATTACATCCAGTTGGTATGTGAGGATGCCACTTTCAGAAGGGACCTCCAACTTTCCAGGCAAAAGAACCCAGCGCACTGGAGTGCAGACTAAATTTGGTTAAGGTCTGTGGCAAGCACCAGATCCATCCCAACAGACTCATCCAGGTCCCCAGTCCCCCCAGCTCTGGGATTCTGCCCCATAGGTCCCTACACAGTTTCCCACAGGGTCACTGCACTAACATGTACGTGCTGTGTAATTCCCTGTGAACCAGATGCAGTGGAGTCTGCCAAAAGCAGTGGCAGCCTGTTTCACTACATGCTTTGTCACTGATTCCTGTGCCCAGCGGGTGCAAAGCTGGCTATCAGCATGCAGTTTGAGGCTTGTTCCTTCGTGGCTTTGGGAGTTAATAGAGAAATACTGAACAATGTGAGACTGCTGCTGTGGGAGTATGCAAGAGATCATCGTGGCCTGGAATGAAAATACAGGCTGGAAAAGACCTTAACCTGCAATTATGTGCAGTATAGCGCACCAAGTCCTCTACGCCCCACAACCTTTCTTTTTTTCTCCTCATGCTTTCAGCCTCTGCAAAGAGAAGGTGCAGGTTGCGTCCTATTCATTAGGGCTAGAGTAACGACTCAGAATGGCTCCTGAAATCACTACCCTTGCCGGCTAGGGCAAAGCAAGCAGCATGAATCTTTATAGGCAAGAAAGACTAATAATCTCTCTCCCTTCTCCCTTCCTCTAAAATCCTCCCTCACCCCCCCTCTCCCGGAACAAACACACTTTTTAAAAGGCTTTTAAATAATCTCATGTTCCTTAACAAAATTACAGCAGCAGTTTCCTCCTTTAATAGCATTTTTCTTCTTAGTAATTTTGTTTCAGCTACAGTTTTTGATGGAGAGGGCTGGTAGATGAATCATATGTCACCTCTCTTGGTTATTTTGCCTGGCTCTAGGAAGAAAGAACACTGTTTCAATGCAAGGTCTCATGTTCAGAAGAGGAAGCTCTCATTTATGTCTGCTTTTAACTAGGAGCGATAAAAATTTTATTTGAATGGTTAATCAGGGCATAAACCGATGAAATGGGAATGTGACTGATCCAGTAGAAGGGATGGCACGGTCCTGGATCTGAGTCACCTCAAATGAATTGAGCTGTCTTCTGCAAGCTAGAGGTCTGCTCTTGCATATTGCCTTCTTGCAGAAAGCTCTGGAAGGAACTGGCTGAAGGGCAAAAGACCGACTGAGATCTGAGTGTTAACAGAGGCAGAGGGCACAAGCATTTTAGTTCAAGAGCTCCAATGTGGTTGACCACTTAATCTGACAACCTCGTCTATACAGAAACCCAGAGAGGGGGTTCTTTTGAAACAATTTTATTTATCAAAATATAAGGGGGTGGAAGTGTCAGCAAAGGAAAAGAAAGATTGCATAAACATGCACATTAGATCAAATTACATATCACACGGTGATTCAAATAAATAACTGGAAATAATCTATAGGAATGTCATAGCTATTGGTCATGGGTTTGGGTTTTTTTCCTTTTTTTTTTTTTTTTTTTTTTAATATCAATGACACTGTGTAAGCATGCTACTCAGCTTTTGCACTGGAAGAGCTTCCCTTGTGCACCTCCACTGCTGAAGCTGCAACACCATGACACTCACACTGAGACATCACCACTGTGGTGTTCAGCAGCACCACGTTCAAAACTGCATTTCCCTAAGTCTGACTGCTTTACTTCCATGCACATTGCTTTACAGTGGTCTCTGTGTCACAGAGGATCATAAGAGAAAATAATCCCTCTTCCTCCAGCTTTGGGTAGGTTTCTCAGGTGACCAAAATTAGTGTATAGGATCTGCTGTGGGAGAGCCTAATATCAGGGAGGAATGCAGGAACCCTACTTCACTGATGGTGAATAGGATGCTTTCAATGAAAGAAGATGGAATAATAGCTTTAAACACATCCTATTTTTACTTGTCACCTACCATACTCTCCACCTTACTCACATTTAACAAGGTGTGAGCTGGTCAAAGCCTGTATGAAGAGAAAGGAACCATTACAGGGACAGAGGTTTTAGTAGGACCTGTAGCAAAAAGGACAATGGCTAATGGTCTCAAACTAAGAGAGGCTACATTCAGACTAGATATAAGAAATTTTTTTTTTTTTTCAGTGAGGGTGGTGAAGCACTGGAACAGGCTGCTCAGGATGATGGTGAGTGCCCCATCTCTGGAAACATTCAAGGTCAGTGCTGATGAGGCTCTGAGCAACCTGATCCATTTGAAGATGCCACTGCTCATTGTGGAGGGGTGGACTAGATGACCTTTAAAAGCCTCTTCCAATCCAAACCATTCTATGATTATATCTATGTACATAAGTCTGATATTTCAGTCTGTTACACCTTAACAGTCCATTGCATAGATGGATGTCTGTTGTCCTCCCTGCTCACTGAATATGTCCCTTCCACACACATGGATATTTTATTGTATTTTCCTGAATTCTCTCACCTCCTTTCAACAGGACAACAGTACTTCCCTGTCAGCAATACCTCCTGCTCTACCAAGTAGTCCAGAGACACAAAAGGGCTGCCAGACCTCCTTCCTCTGATGGTAGATTATCCAAGATGTCAGTGGCTTAGTCTGAATCCAGATTGGGTTCCAATTAATTAAACTTCTAACTGTATCTTGGACAATTTCCTTATGAATTTTCCATGGAAATGAGAGATATGACGTGTTGGCAGTTAGCTAGAACCAGCACATCCAGAGCAGGCTTCCTTAGCCTTGGTCACACCCATTTATGTTAGAAAGGGGGAAGGGAAAATTCCTTCCATGAATAAAGCACTAGCTATTTTGGTCACGAGTGGCATCAGATACTTAAAGCTCTTTTCCTGGAAACGAAGGCATGGCTGTGCAGGTGGTATCACCAAGAAGGTTTTGACTTTCTTGAATCTGGATGGATGTTCTAAGAAAAAGTAACTGGTGATCAGAGATTTGTGATTCAATTCACGAATCACGAAGAGCATCTCTGTGCCCTGACCTGATGAATTAATGCAACTAGGATCTGCAAGGACTGGTTTCAAAACTGAACAGGTAAATACAAGCAGCAAGTACTTGGGCAGAGGTGTAAGAACTAGGGGAAATACCATTACTCATAAGAAAATCATTGGAGGGATGCTGAAGAGGATAATGGATCACCTGATGAAATAATGCCAACAGCATCATGAATAAATAAGAAGAGATTAAAACCTTGATACATAATAAAAGATGAGAACTGAATTTGACTCTACCCAAAGAGAAGTAACTGCTTATAACATGAAAGAGGAATGCAGCCTCAGTGAGAATGACCATGAAACAACAGAGTTCACAAGTTGTAGGAAAGGAAGGAAAGAGAACAGCAAAATAAATACAATGGACTTCCAGAAAACATATTTCAAAAACCTCATAGAACTGATAACCATGAGAAACAAGTCTCAGACAAAAAAAAAAAAAAAAAAAAAAAAAAAAAAAAAAAAAAAAGGAGAATTCAGGAAAGTTGGCAGCACCTTAAAGAAACAATGGTAAGGACAATTCAAACAATCTCAGCAGAGGAGGAAAAGCAACTGCCATAAAAGACCGACGATTTGCTTAAATCATTGCTCAATTCATTGACCTCTAACGCAAGAAAGACTGTGCTCAGAAAATGGAAAAGATATTCAGTTGCATAGGAATGGAAATGCATAGGCTGAAGATGTAGGGACCAAACCAGAGAAGTCAAGATGTAAAAAGAAATATAATCAACAGGATATCAGGAAAACATGAAATACATTAGCAGGGACATGAAGGCCATGGAAGAACTACCTAACGGGGAAGGGAAGGAAAGGTAGCAATGCATGATGAACAGTGGATACTTCCACTGCCTTGTTAACTTTGGCTTTCAGTAACAAGTCCACTTGCATCCAAATGCTTAACAGAGTAAGTGACACAGATGACAGAGAAAGATCTCAATCCAGGAAGAAGAAAGTATGAATGAACAATACTTAGCTGGATGAAATATTATGTACTTAGACTGCCTGTTGAAGGAAGCTCATTGGCTCTTAGCAGCTGCCTGGGACCAAACAGAGGACCAGCAAGGTGTCAGAAGGCTGGAGACAGGAGACATAGTGCTTTTCTGGAAAAGGGAGGAGCTGAAGAAAAAAGCACGAGCCAATCTTATTTGAATTCCCACGGAAAACTGGAACAAATAAATAAATGTTCTATAAACATCTGGAAAATCACAAGGAAGTGAGTAAGGGCTAACACAAATTTATTAAATCACTCGTGTTTTTCCTATCACTAGGGGAGTAGCATATGTGAGAACTAGTAGGTACAATGAAACTATTCTTTTTAGAGGTTTTGACACTCATATCACACTCTAATAACTAGAAAACACGACCTGAAGCTTCAACGGTAAAAAGCTGCTCAGTCGAGGGCAAATCAAACTGAAATCAACAGCATCACACTGTTGCCAAGAGAGAAAGGAAAAAACAAGGATCATGAAAGCAAGCATCACACTTGCATGCATAGCCAAGAGTGACTTCTGCCTTGTCTGTGATGTATTTCCTCCCACCTCATTCAAGGCTGCTAAGATATCACTGCAACTCCTTGTACAATTTTGTGCACTGGGTTTTAGGAAAATTGAGAGACAAGGACAGAGAGACTACAGCAGGACCACAAGAATTATCAAGGGCCCAGAAAATATGGTCTACAATCACAGAAGACCAGAAAAAATGGTCTTTTTTTTCTTCATTGTAAAGAAGAGACATCACAGGTAAGCACAGCCATAGTCTTCAAATACATAAAGAGTAGTAGCAGAGAGGAAGGGAATATGCCGTGCTCCATATCCATTGCAAATAGGTCAAGAAGTGGGATCAAAGCACAGCAATACGGGATCATTCAGGTTAACCACTTGAATAGGTTATCACAGCTATGAAATTTCTATCTGAGGCTATTTTTAAGAAGAGGTCAGAAACCTGCCTGTTATACAAGAAGCAGGCACTGTTTGTCCTTCCTTGTGGAACGGGAGAAACTAGATAATCTGTGGATATTCCTTCTGACCTTATTTTCTGTGGTTCATGAGGCAGGAAAGCCATAGGTAGATACTTATTTTTGTATGAATGCAGTGAACCTTAAGAGCAAAGGCCAGCTGTGGATAGCAGATACAGCACAGTTCACTCAGTTTTGAGAAGGCTTCTCAAACAGGCTGCTTTTATCAACAAAGAAGATGAGCCACTAGGAGAGCAAGAACTTCACTTTTAAGGGAATGGATTGAGTCTCTGAAGCCAGATTAGATGAGATGGTTTTCTAAATGTATGTATTATTTTTCCCCCCAAGTGACCAGTTAACACCTCCACCCTCATCCCAACTGTTAAACATTTCAGGCAGGGCTTTTGGGAGGCAGTCAGTTGGGAGGAACTCTCCAAGCCTGCATTCAGTAGAGCTCCCTTGCTTTATTAATATTGCTGTTCTTTAGTACCAAGCTGTACAAACTGAGACTGATTGACTTCTCGGGCCAGACCGAGCATATGCTTCTGTTGGCAGAAGACCAGGACCCAAAAGCAGAAAGAGTGCCAGGCAGCAAAGTTGAAATGATAGGAAAACACCTTCTTTTTGCTCTGGAGCCCACAGAGACCAGTGCCAGCTCAGAGCTGGGCAACCATTGAAATAGGAAAAGGGGGGTGTCAAGATCTCAGCTTCTTTCCTGGCACAACTTCCATCGAGCATAACTTCACTCTCCTAGCAATAGTTAGGAAGGAAGACAGATGTAAGCACTACCTTTCACATTCTCCACTTGGTCTTCTGTGAGACTGCACTAGCAGCTCAATCCTAACTAAGAGAAACCACTCCTGGATCTTATAGTAGAAGATACTGAAAAGCAACATCCTTGCAGTTCTGCATCTGCTTTGATTCCATGAAAAGCACATGCACGTACACAGTCATTTAAGACATTATAGGAGCCATACAAATCCAACAGCACCCTCCAGTCAAAGTCAAGGGAGGAGATGTGTCTATACCCTGACAAGTCCACAGTAAAGCTCAAAATACCTTCCTCCAGTCAAGTTTCATACAGAAAAGAGAATGAAAAATCTTTCTCTTCTGGTTACCCTTTAGCTCTCTTCCTGAGCAGTCTTGTCCATTCATATTGTTAACCCCAGAGCACGAGGCTTCTCAGGGAGGAGGAAGGAGAGAAATTAATTCTTCACAGCTGGTTCTGTCCTGCAATGCCTTGCTCTGGGGACAGGCAGCTGTAGCCTTTCTGGCCAGAAAGGGAGGCTTAACTCCTACTCTGCCAAGTTTCAGATGGACAACATCCAAAATGATCTTCTTGCCTTTAATTTTCCCAAGTGGAGACATTCTGGCCTGGGTAAATGAGATATATGTCCATCTCCATATTCATACTGACGAATGACATCCCTGCACCTCTGCTGCCTCCAAGGTGAATGGATAAACTCTGCCTCTTCCTACCTGCTATGATCCTCTGGGGATATTTTATGCAAATGCTTTAATGAGCAGACTTGCAAAGGGTTTGCATGCAGGCATAAACTTAACAGAAATGCATAGCCAGAGCACAAAAGCAAAACCCCTATCCCAGAGGGCTGGGAAGGAGGTGAGGGATGCCTGCACTCCACCCTGCCTGAGACCAGCAGTGAGCGCATCCCTCTCCTGCCAGAGGGACCGATGTTCTCCCATCCTGTCCCTTGTGCAGGATGAGTAACTGCTGTCTGTGAGCTCAAACTCCAGTGCAAGTCAAGCGTGAGTTTTCTCAGCACTGTTTCCAACCCTCTTTCGTGAACAGCCCTGATTCCCACTTGCTACCATCAGCAGAGGTTGTTGGAGAAAGGAGAAGGAGCCGTGGGAGGAAATGAGGGAGCAGCAAAGGGAGGATATTTATGGTTTCTTTAATCTGGATCTTGACAGACCTTGTTTTGCTGGGGAGGGAGTGAGAGCACCTCAGAGCTTGTGCTAGGCATAGGGAAACTTATATTGACTTCCCCTGAGCAGCACTCAGGTGTCTGCCTGCATGGACAGCCCTGTGACCCACCACAAAGGCACAGGGATCCTTCTCTGGCTACAGTGAGGGGAGGATGACCCCACAGCAGGGAAGGAAAGGTCCCAGCCTCATCCAGCAGGGAAAGGACGCGGCCAGATGCAGGAGAGCCGGGAAAGGCAGCGGGTTGGGTGACAGCAGGCTGGGTTGCAGGTGTGGGTGTAAGAGGAGACATGTTACACTTGGCAGCCGGGGTCTCCAGCAGGCCTTGGAGAGCACAGCTGATTGGGAATGAGTTATGGAGCCAGCCACCTCCAGCGTGCTTGCTCAGAGCGAGGGAAGCCCAGTCCTGTGAGCTGTCTGGAGCCCAGGAAACACTGGAGCAAGGGGATGGTGAGGGGGGAGGGGGCAGATCCTGCCACCGTGCCTTGGACGCTGTGCAGAATCTTTTGCTTTTCATCTTATCTAACTTTATCTCCTTCCAAATGCTGTTGGGAGGCAGCCCCAGTGGGAAGGCAGGGATTGTACTGGAGGCTGGATTGTTCCCTTTCAGAGCTGGTCTCCCAGGGATGGTCTGATGCAGGTTGTCCAGGCTGTGAGGGTTGGCTCCTCTTAGCCTCACTCAGCATTCACCTCCACATCTGGCCACCAAGCTTCTTCCAAAGCTCAAAGTTCATACGTTAAGAAACATCGCTGCTGTGTTGCCTGAAAAATGGTCATTATCTGTGCACAACTTATAATGAAACAACTTTCCATACCTGAAGAATAATAGAGCAAAAATCCACAGCACTTGAGAAATAATAACCACGGCAAGAGAGTTGAGGAGTTCAGGCTGAAAATGGGGCTGCAGCACCAAGAAGAATAAAATGAACATTTTCCTGAGCAGACAGAATACCTGGAAATAGCTGCACCTCCCCTCTCTGCTCCTGTGAAGTCAGGTTATGGCAAGAAAAGGTATTTTAAAATGGCACCAGAGTTTTTGAGCACTGTGGAATATTTACAAAGGCGAAAACAAAGCACAAAAAGAACGTGCAGCGTGCCCAAGGTAACAAAGAAATTCTGTGATACAGCAGGTAACCGAGCTTGGCTCTTGTAGAGACCGAGCATATGCTCTACTAGATCATCTTTCTTCTGTATTACATTTGCTTAGCCTAGTGATAAAAATATATGTCTTCCTCCACAGGCATATTGACTGCATAATGCTGAAGGTAGATTGTGAGGTTTGATGTTTGTTTATGATGATACATGCAAACAAAATACCTGTCTTGCAAAATATTTTGGCTGCCCTCCACCCCAAAATAATCGTTAGGCAGAAAGCTCATCTAAGAAACTCCTTCCCTTCAGCCACACACCAAAAAAAAGAAATGTAATTAAAAGCTAAAGAGCCTGTCCATTTGGAAGCCAGCAAGCAGTGCAGCTGGGCAAGGCTATGGGCCCAGCAGAGTTTCTGATCAAAGTAATAACTTTGAAACATCACCTCAAACTCAGGTACTGGTGTGTGTATGTCCCCACCTCCCTCCCAGCTCCCCCTGCTTTCCCTTTGCCGCCTTCTAAAGGTGGTTATATCAGAGGTTATCTTAACCAAAAAAATGCTTGAATGCAGTTATGTTGGGAGGCACGGTTTCAAAGAGAGGACACATAAAATAACTGAAAGCAATATTCGTCGCTCCACTTCAGAGAGCTCCCGTCTGAGTTCAGGAGGGATGAGAGGGAAAGTAAAGGGATGCTTCCTGGAGAGCAAGCAAGGTGAATCAGGACAGCAGAGGGGTAGGCTCAGGACAGTTGGGGAGATAGGAAACTGGAGCAGATTGTGGCAAATGGGAGACGTGGGTGGGGAAGGAGAAGCAGGTCGGTAGGTGGGGAAACAGGAAAGCAAGGGGAGCAGGGCGGACAAGAGGATTTTGGAGAGCGGCTAGCCAGCTGGCACACATATAGCAGCTGCTGCTGTGTCAGCCTAGGAGAGTAGCTGCAGCTGCACGCTGGCCATGAATAGCAGAGGAGCAGTGTGCCGGCTGGCTGCTGGAGGGACGGGAGGCAGCCGGGGCGCTGAAAAGGCAGGGGGAGGCTCTGTGAAAGGTTTTCTGCGCAGGGGAACATGACAGCCCTTTGATTTCCGAGCTGTTTGTTCTCCAATTGTCCACTCTGGTGGATGATCAGTACTAAACAGTTAAATGGGGAGTGGGGGGAGGGAGGGAAACAGAAGGAAAACTTCAGTCCTAACTGTGGATCTGGGCTTTGATAGCATATCCATAGCATGCAGTTGTCTGGATGTATAGCTTTCATAGTTGTCAGCAGGGATCAAAATCACAGGGTCCTTAAACTAAAGGAGAAATCTCCGCTCGGTTGCTCCCATGCTTGCTTGAGCCACCACTGGAGGAGGACCTGATCCCACCACTTGGCCATCTGCTCAGTGTGCTGCATGTGTCACTGAGGGCTCTAGAAACGATCCTGCATGAACTCCCACATGTCTGCGGGTGTGCACACCCTGGGTGCTTCTACGCGCCCATGGCTGCACGCACCCCATGTGCTTCTCTACAGCCATGGCTGCACACACCCCACAAACTCCTCTGGGGCTGGGGGTGCTCCCACCCTCTGCCTTCCTCTACAGCTATGGATGCACTCATCCTATGCGCTCCTCCACAGCTATGGGTGCGTAAAGCACAATCCTCCATGGCTGTGGGCACTCCCAACCAGCACAATCCTCCATGGCTGTGAGTGCAGGCTGCTCTTCCACAGCTGTGGGTGATCCCACCCTGTGCGCTCCTTCACAGCTGTGGGTGATCCCATCTTGTGTGCCTCTCCACAGCTGTGGGTGATCCCATCCCATGTGCCCCTTCACAGGTGTGGGTGATCCCATCCCATGCACTCCCCCACAGCTGTGGGTGATCCCACACTGTGCAGTCCTCCACAGCTGTGGGTGCAGAAGCTATACACGCCACTACATCGCTGGGGTGCTCCCACCCCAAGCCTTTCTCATTCACTTGCAACCACGCGTGCTTTTTCCATGCCTGTGCACACGCCCTGGGCAGTTCTACACGGGTAGGGATGCTCGTACCCCACGGTCTCCCCCACAGCCGCGGGTACGCTTAGCCTGGGGTCGTTCCCTCACCCTGCGCGCTGCTCCGTGGCTGCGCACACACCCCGCTCCCACTCAACACGCGGCTGCGGGCGCTCCCGCACCGTACCCCGCTCGTACTCCCGCCGGCTCTGGGGTGGGGGTACCGGACCCCCCCATTCCCGCACCGCTACCGGCGGGGCGGGGCAGGGCAAGGCAAGGCAGGGCAGAGAAAGGCAAGGCTGGGCTGGGCTGGGCAAAGCAAAGCGGGGCGGGGGCTGCTGCGCTCCGCTTCGGCCGGCCTTTAAGAGCCGCGGCGGGAGCGGCGCTGGCCCCACCCGCCGTCCGCGGGGCCGGGCCGGCCCCCCTCATTAATATGAAGGCGGCGGCAGCGGCGGCGAGTGGGTAATGAAGCTGTCACTCCGGCACCTACTTGTTGGGTGTCCGCGGAGCCGAGGCGCATAGAGGGCGAGCGGAGCCCGCGGGAGGGGAGCGGCGGCGGCGGCGGCGGAGGAGGAGCGCTCCGGGCGGCCCCGCCGGCAGCCCATGCCCTGCGGCTCCC